>SKCR01007839.1:0-202399 GCA_019454045.1 Zanthoxylum bungeanum | reverse complement strand
AACCCATCAATCTACTAATTACCAAAATCACCAAACACTTGCCTTAGACCCCAATGGCAATTGATAAGAGGTTCAATATCTTAACGCAGCTTTAAAATGCATCACCGACCAAACCAATTATAGCTCTATAAACCAAATTGTCTCAACAAGATACAGTCAACCTTCCCTCAAACCTAAATAAAAGCCACATCCAAAATCCAAAATGCC
Source organism: Zanthoxylum bungeanum (assembly GCA_019454045.1). NCBI lineage: Eukaryota > Viridiplantae > Streptophyta > Magnoliopsida > Sapindales > Rutaceae > Zanthoxylum > Zanthoxylum bungeanum. Next base: position 202,192 of record SKCR01007839.1, on the reverse strand, counting down.
ACCCTAAATACCATTGCAAGACATGAACTTTTACTGTTTTACAAATTCAGAAGCATCCTATCATCTCAAAAAGAAAAAGAAATCCAATTCCGGCTGCATTTCTTCTACTAATCTTACACAAATTGATTAATTACGTAAACATAACTCATAATTTATGATGCCTAATTCACAATTTAGCTATATAATGAATCAATTGCATAAACCCTTTGGCTAACCAAAAAAATAAATAAATAAATAAATAAATAATAAATAAATAAATAAAATAAAATAAACTTACCCTTTTGGATAACGATTCCCTGGAAGGCGTCTTGGTGTAAATCACCGAACCACGCCGCGTAAATGAACTGCTCGTTTTTCGATCCTATCAAAATTCAATATATATATATATATATATATATAACTGTACTTACAATGAGGGACTGAACGCGAGGGACGATCTCGACGAGGTCTTTGTAGAGGATGCGATCCACATTACTGTTATCGGTTGGTGCTGAGTTCCCGAGTGAGGGCTGAGTCGCCGACGAGTTGTAGTATTGTAACTCGACAAAGTGCTGCGGCTCGAACAATTGTTTTTCAACTGTTGGTCGCTTCTATTTTTAGCAAATTTAATAAAACTTATAATTCATTTTATAATTTTTCAGTTGGTGGGAGGCACAGAGAAGGAGTCTCTGTCTGTGTGTGCGAAAGAAAGATACTGAACACAGAGACTTCATTTGAACGTTTATATGGAGATTGATCTTTTTTCAATGTCATTTGTAAGTAGCTTGATTTACCAAAATACCCTTATGTTTTTTCAAATTTATTTATAAACTTTTTTTGTGTGTACCCAAGATGTCCTAGTAAACTAATTCTCGCGACATATACCCCATATCCAAAGTGTCCCAATATAAATCAGGATAAATTAGTTTTTTTTTTTTTTTTATATCAGTTGACCGATGCTTTCACACGCGTATAACGCAAGTACACGTATCGTTCAAACATTATAAAAAATATCGATCACACGAGGACTTAATACCTAATCTATTAATTTTATGAGGTCAAATGATTACTAGTATCTAACAAATTGATTGATTGATTGGAATGATGATGATTTTAAACTTAAAAACAAGTAAATAAAATTACGCGAAATTAAGTTAAATGAAATTCAATATTAAGAAACTATTCAGGGTTGTGAATCTTTCCAATATCTTTTTAAAGATGAAGTGGTTATTTCATATTTGTGTAATATATCGGTTTACTAACCTAAAACACGAAATTATGCAAAAACGTCTGTCGATGGTCAGATGCAAATATCCAGTATAACCCAACTGAACCATATGTCTATGTCAACCAAATTACTTGGATTCATTAAGATTAAGTTCCAATTGTGGTTACTGTTGGACAGTTATGACCCATAGCGTCACTATTTGTAAAAGACATTGTGGTTTTTGTACAAATTAACTATGTGACAATGGAGATTGCATTTTATCATTTTGTAATTTATTTACTTTGATATATAAATGATAAAAGTCCATATGATTAGTTCCAGATTACAAGATATGAGACAGTATCAATCCATAACGGTTTAATCATTAAATATCCATAGTCGTAGTATTATCGAGACTGGACATCGATAATGCGGAATAGACTAGTATTGCACTTGTGCGTGTTATGGAAGCGTAACGGTATAGTTCTCATATATTTAAGTATTAGATACTTATGCAAGTGTGATAGGAGGTTGTGTTTACCGATGGTACGGAACCAGCTTCGCTCTGGATAGACCCTACGGAATCCCATTGGTAGTATGACTATGTGTCTATGGGAATCCGCATCATGGTAGGTGTGTTTGGTCTTAACCTGAGACTTGCATCGCTATTACTTGCGACAATCAATACGCTTTGGTTTTGGTCGTCCAGGACTTTAACAGGTTCTGTGTACGCCTCTTCTGGGTTTATTGAGAATCGTAGTGTATTGGATGTGATGTCAAGATGGAAGTATCACTTCAGTCATATGGAGATGATGATCACACAGGGATACAGAACTGGTGCTCTAATGTGTTGCAACCATCGGGATAATATGACTAGGTCATGATTACCCGATTAAAGAGACTAGTTGCTAGTAATCCGATATATGCTTCGTACGGGGCAGACACTATTCCAGCCTCAGGCCTAGCATGTGACATCCGATACTGGATCGCAATACGCAATACTACGTATACTACGCCTGACAAATATTATATATTTCATTAAGAATATTTCTGGAGAATTGGGTAGGCACGGTGCTTTTCTAGAAGCCAACCATGTCTCGTAAATCAGTAAAAACATAATACGAGGTACGTACGTGTTCGGATAGTCCGATAACCGGATTTACTGCCAACATATCCAGGGATCTCTTGGGTCGCTTCCCGAAGATTCACCGATGACGTATGATTCGAACATAATTAATCTTGGATTAATTACGGAGAGATTTTATCTAGGATAAAATACTATTTGAAGAGAGAGAACAATTAATTCGGAATTAATCGATAAAATAATATATTCGATATATTAAAAGAAATTAGATTTCGACGCGGAATTAAAATTGGATTTTAATTCGGGCAAACGAATTAATTTAGAATTAATTCGCTAACGACGTGAATAGTAATTTTGCTTGGCATAATTATTTAATTAAATTTGATTTAATTACGTCGCGACGAAAAATTCGTTAATTCGGAATTAGCGAACCCGAGCCCGGGAGTGTTTGCGGGCCCACTCGGATTTTGAATCAAGTGGGGCCCACAAGTCACATCACCACTCACATCACTTGTCACTTTAGTTGATGGGTTTTGGTGAAGTTAGTGATAACTTGTTCTACACACCAAGTTTTGTAAGTGATGTGATTGACTTGTACCAAATATTTGGTATATCTAATTTTGATTTTGGAAATACAAAACAAGTCAACACACTCACTTCCTCTCATCTCTCATTCACGCCCATTTGAAGAAAATCACTCTCTCTCCATTTTTCTTTCTCTTGGCCGATTCTAAGAGGAAGAAAATAAGAAGTTTTGTTGCAAAATTTCTAAGTTGCTAGCACATCAAGGTGATAGGGAAACCATCCCAAAAGCTTGGAATCAAGATCAAAGGCTTGGAGCTTGTAGATCAACATCCAAAGAGGACCTTGGCCGAATTCAAGAAGCAAATTTTTGTTCTTGACGCATCCTAAATCCGTTCAATGTAAGTGTGATTCCGTCATACTTCATTTTGTATTCACATATTTTTATGCTTAAATATGATCTTGAGAATGCCTTAGAAACCAACAGTTACCCCCGCCCGACAGATATATGTCTATCCTGTAAGGAAATCTATTAAAGGGTTATTTATCCTTAAGGAAGATCGTGGCCTATTAAGTCTAAGGCTGAAACCTAAAATTCATTTATCAAGTTTATTTTAGATTTACCAGATCAATCTTATTAATGGCCAGTTAACAAGACGTATTAAGCTTAAGATTTAATAAGTAAACCTTTAAATTACCCAAACTATAAAATAACCCATTATAAACCGATGATATTGGAATTCATCACAACCCCAGATAACTAACTTAATTACTACACATAACTAGGGCTAGTACAAATTTAAAAATAAAAGACATAAAGTAAAATACTGAAAAGTAAAATGTTGGAAAGTAAATAAATAAAATTACAATAAAAGAAAATACTAGGGCTAGAGGATCCAATTTTATTACTACTATTATATATATCTCCCTTAATATAATATATTAACTTGTGTGCTATTACCAACCAGCCATATAGGCGGTAATCTGATTAAGTCAAATTAAGTCCAACCAGCCATAAAAGCGGTATCAATATTTATCCATAATCCAGCCATATAGGCGGAAATTACCAACCGACTAATCAGGCGGTATCATTGCTTAGTCAGGTTAAAACCAGTTTATAATTGATTACCAACCGACCAATATAGCGGAATCCTTATTAAGTCAAATTTTAAATAGTGAATATATTATAAATAAGGGAGATTAATCTAAATAGCAGTAATAAAAGTTTTACCTTCACCCTATCAGGGGAAAGTTACATTCTCATAGTTGAATAGTAAAAACTGAAAAAGTAAAGAAAATAAATTATTATTACAGAAAGTAAATAAAAATTAATTACAAAACTGAAATTAAAAGAAAACTAGATACAAACTTCTTATTTACTCAGAGATTTAAAGTGAGGAAGGTACATCTGAAACTGAAATTTCAAGCTGAATTTATAGGGGTCGATAGGCTCTTCGCGTAGGGACGCGCAAGGCTTTGCCCGTGGCGATGTGCCGTGATTTGCGGCGTGTCTTACGGAGATGATGACATGTGTCCCAGCGACTGGATTCAGAATGATTATGCTGACATGGCGATGTCGTGGCGCTGACGTGGTGATGTCGTGGTAACACGTGGCGATGTGGATTATCGGCACCATGAGATTATGACACGTGGCAGATGATGATTGGTTGATGATGACGTGGCGGTGACATGGCAATGTTGACTCGTCTTCTGCTGACATGGCTGACACTTGGGGTGACACATGGCGACACGTGGCGATGGAAATTGTTCGGCACCATAAGATAATGACACGTGGCACGGCGCACGTTAGCAGATTGGCTGTGATGTTGACACATGGCACGACGTACATTAGCAAGTTCAAACTTCTCAGATTTTGACACGTGTCCCCAGCACATGTTAGCAGCTCATGGCGCACGTTAGACGTCGCGAAGCGTAAAATTATAATTTTGCCCTTTTGTCCGTTTTTCACTGTTTTGGCCCCAAATCACCTACAAAGAGTCCTGAAACTTTATTTATCTACAAAATACCACAAAACACATCAAAATATTCACAAAACTCAAGAAATTATATAAAATATTAAGTTAAATGAGTGGGAAATAGTGATATAATTACCACTCATCACACCCCCAAACCTAACATTTTGCAAGTCCTCGAGCAAAACAAAAAAAATAAAATAACATAAACATCTTTAAAATAAAATTAAACTAAGCCACTTTCGTAGGGATCACAATTGTATTTAGCGTATGCAACAAGCCTTTAAACCCCTAGATGTCCATAGTGGGCGAGTTGTAGTCTCATGAGGTTTTACAAAAATGATACCCACAAATATTTTACCAAAGTAAAATGATAGTAAAACTAATGCACACAAAAGCGAAAAAACAAGAAAAAAAAAGAATAAAGAAATTAATGACTAATCAGGTGAAACTTCTACTCCAAGTTACTAGTTGTTTTGTTTCTTTCTAAATTACCGAATAAGTAAATTCTCCAATTATATTTACCATTCTCCATATACACAGTCAACAATATATTAATCAACTCATTTTTCCCCATAACAGTTATAAGTGCAGTTGAGAAGAGAGTAATATTTTTGTCCTACAGTCATAGTGGAGATGATGTCACGTAGGATACAGTACTATTACTCTTAAATACTGCAGTCATCGGGATATTATGACTATATCATATATATCTGATTATAGAGACTAGTTACCAGACATCCGACATGTGCTTCGTATGAGGCAGACACAATTCCAGCCCCAGGCCTAGCACGTGACATCCGATACTGGATCGACATACACGATACTATGTATACTACGCCTGATATAGATCACTATATTCTTGTAAGGATATTTCTGGAGAATTGGGTAGGCATGACGCTTTGCTAGAAGCCAACCTTGTCTTGTAAATCGGTAAAATGTAGTACTAGGTATGTACGTATTCGGATAGTCCAATAACCGTATTTACTGGCAACATATCCGGGGATCTCATGGGTCGCTTCCCGAAGATTAACCGATGACGTATGACTCACACTTTATTAATCTGGGATTAATTAGATGAGAGAGAAAATTAATATGGGATTAATCACGAAGATATTTTATATGGAATAAAATATCATTTAAAAAGAGAGAACGATTAATTTGGAATTAAACGATAAATTAATATATATTCGATATATTAATTGATATTGGATTTAGACGCGAAATTAAAATTAGATTTTAATTCGGGCGAACGAGTTAATTTAGAATTAATCCGTTAGCGACATGAATAGTGATTTCGCTAGGCATAATCATTTAATTACGTCGCAATGGAGAATTCATTAATTTGGAATTAGCGAACCCAAGCCCGGGATTATTTGCGAGCGCATTCGCATTTCGAATTCAAGTGCGGCACGCAAGTCAAATCAAGCGTCAAATCATTAATCACATCAATAGTCAAATCACATGTCACTTTGAGTGATGTGACTACTTGTCATTTGATTAATTGATTGATGTGAATAGTGATGTGAGTGGTTGGAGCCTTAATGGCTTGACTTTTTGGAAAAGAAAAATTGTATATGTTTATTTATTTTTTGAAAACAAATTACATATACACTTTTTGTAACAACCAACACTCACTCTCCATCATTTCCCTCTCTCTCTCTCTCGGCCTTGGAGACCTTCATCTTCCCTTCACTTGTTCAGCAAAACTGTGAGCCATAGAGAAGCAAAAGTCATGATTTTTTGCAAAATCACAAGTGCTAGCACCCAACGGAGTCTTGCGAAGGTGATAGGGAAACCCACTTATGAGCTAGGAATGACCAAACAAAGCTTGGAGCTTTATGGATCATGCCAATGCCAAAAATGGAGAGCCTAAATTTTAGTGGACTACCGAGATTGACAGAGGGCAGAAAATGGTTTTTTACTGTCCACCGCATCGCTCAACCGCTCGATGTAAGTATTCTGTAACTTCGTTGATTGTATTCACGTATATTTTATGCTTGATATTCGATCCTCGGGACCGTAGAAACTCCAACAGACCTTTCATGTTGAAAACGAAGGCCGCAATGTCATGCTACTACTTGAAGTTGAAGTTCCCCACCCGAGATGGAATTGGGATAGTGTGTGGAAGTCAAAAAGCAACGAAGAGTTGTTTCGGTACCGTCTCAAATGAGACTATTTGTGTTGAAAAATATAACCTAAAGAGGAAAGAGAGAGAAGAAGAGGAGGTGACAGTTGAGTCTCCAGATCCACATCCCGAAGATTTTGCTCAATTGGGGGCAGGTGATGAGCTGGAATCAATAGAGCTCTTCGGCCCAGGGAAAAGTATAAAAGTGGGAGCAAGTTTAGAGAAGAACCTGAAGCAAGGCATGCTGAAGTTTTTAAATGAGTATGCAGACATTTTTGCTTGGGGGTATGACGACATGCCCTGGATAGATCCCAAATTCATCAACCGCCGTTTAGCCGTGGATTCAGCTCATAAACCAATCAAGCAGAAGATAAGAATCTTCAATCAGTAACGCTGCGAGGCGATATGGGCCGAAGTGGAAAGGCTGTTAAAGGCTGATTTTATCAGAGAGGTTAAATACCCGGAATGGGTAATAAATGTGGTCTTGGTAAAGAAGGCCAGCGGAAAGTGAAGAATGTGTGTAGACTTTTCCTATCTCAACAAGCCTACTCAAATGATAATTTCCCACTCCCGAAGGTGGACCAGCTTGTGGATTCCACGGCCTTTCATGGGCTGTTTAGTTTAATAGATACATTCTCGGGATATAACCATGTCAAGATGCATCCCGAGGATGAGGAGAAGACGACTTTCATCACGGACCAGGGTTGTATTGTTATAAGGTGATGCCTTTCAAGTTGTGCTGGGGCCACATTTCAGAGGTTAGTAAACAAGGTTTTCAAGCCCCTCATCGTTAAGACCATGCAAGTGTATGTTGATGACATGATAACGATGACCAAGAAGCCGGATGATCACTTGGTCGACCTCGCGGGGACTTTTGAGTTGTTAAAGAAGCATAATATGAGGCTAAACCCGAAGAAATGCACATTCGGTGTAGCATCGGGTAAATTTCTGGGATACATGGTCAGTGCACGGGGTATAGAAGCAAAATCGTAGAAGATCCGAGCTATTCTGAAATTGAAGCCTCCCAAGACGGTCAAATAGGTGCAGAGTTTAACAGGCCGAGTGGCTGCATTAAATTGGTTCATCTCCCGAGCAACCGACAAATGCCATCTTTTTTTCAAGTTGATCAAGAAGGCAAAAAAAGAAGTCAGCTGGACGGCAGAGTGTGAGGAAGCCTTCCTGCAGCTAAAGCAATACTTAGCTCAGCCCTCACTTTTGGCCAATCAGGTCCCATGTGAGATTTTGTTCCTATACTTAGTTGTTTCTGAGCATGTTCTGAGCTCGGTGCTAGTGCAAGAGGCTGACAAGGTCCAAAGGCCAGTGTACTATACTAGCAAGGCCTTGTTGGATGCAGAGACTAGATACCCGGCCCATGAACTGGTAGCTTTGTCCTTGATTACGGCAGCCCGGAAGTTGTGACCTTACTTTCAAGCTCATCCTATCGGGGTCTATACCGACCATCCTCTAAGGCATATCCTATATAAGTCGGAGGTCTCGGGTCGTTTAGTAAAGTGGTCGGTGGAACTGAGTGAGCATGACATATTATATCTGCCAAGGGTGGCAGTAAAGGGGCAAGCTTTAGCAGATTTTATGGCCGAGTTCGCAAGGCTACATATTTTAGAAGTCATGGAGGCCAATTCGAAATTATCGGTGGACGGTTCGGTTAGTTCACAAGGTTGCGGAGCTGGGGTTATCTTGCGGAGTAGTGATGGCGAAGAGGTGGTATATATCCTGAGGTTCGACTTCGAGGCAACAAATAATGAGGCCAAATATGAGGTAATTTTGGCCGGTTTAAGGCTGTTCATGGAAGTTGGTATCCGAGATGTAATTGTAAAAGCAACTTTCAGTTGGCCATCCAACAATTAAAGGGAGAGTTTCAGGCCAAAGAGTCAAACATGATGGCTTATATGGCCGAAGTGAAGAAGTTGGTTGGGAAGATGGGCAATGTGTAGTATGAGCAGATTGGCCGGGAAAGCAACCATCAGGCAGACTCCCTGGCACGGCTTGCATCATCAATAAAGTCAGAGAAGCCTAGAAGTTAGAGAAGCCTAGAACTATCCCTTTGGTTTGTCTACAGGTAAAGAGTGTTGGGGAGCCGGAGGTGATAGAAGTGGAAGCAGTAGGGAAGATCTCTTGGATGGACTCGAATAGGAAATACTTGGAGATTGAGGAGACACCTGAAGATAGGAAGGAGGAATAAAGCTAAAGTACTGAAGCTGTAAGTTCTGTCTGATTGAAGGATTCTTGTGCCGGAGAGGGTATACAATGTCGCTTTTGAGGTGACTTACGACCGAGGAAGCGGATTATGTGCTCGGATAAATTCATGGAGGGATTTATGGGAGTCATGTCGGGGGACAGTCAATTGCGCATAAGGCGTTGAGGCAGGGATTTTTCTGGCCAATTATACATCAAGACGGGATGAAGATAGCTCGGAAGTGTGAGGGATGCTAGAAGAATACAAACATTCATCATCAACCAGTGGAGCAGCTGACCACTGTAGTCATTCTCTGGCCGTTCGCCCAATGAGGGCTAGACATCATTGATCCAATGCCAGTAGGGCAAGGGCAGGCTAAGTACGCTATCGTTGCCATTGACTATTTCACCAAGTGGATAGAAGTCGAACCCCTATTTACAATCACGGAGAACAAGGCGACAGACTTTGTAAATAAGAATATCATCTACAGGTTCAGGATTCCTCAGGCCATTATCATTGATAATGGGAAGTAGTTCGATAGTAAGGGTTTCAAGAAGCTCTGTGAAGACCTCTAAATCGCCTTGAGATTCGCTTCACCTGCTCACCCAAGTCTAATGGACAGGTCGAGGCGACTAACAAAACAATCAAGGAAAATATGAATGCCCGGCTCGGATCTTGTAAAGGGCTGTGGGTCGAAGAGTTACCAGAAGTATTGTGGATGCATCGGACAACCTACAAGGACTCCACAGAGGAAACTCCCTTTCTTTGGCCTGTAGTTACGAAGCAGTTATTCCAGCGGAGATCGGGATGACCACCCACATGGTCTAATATTTTGAGATCGAACAGAATGAAGAGCTCGTAAAGAACCACCTCGATCTAATCGAAGAAAAACGGGAGAAGTCAGCTGTAAAAGTGGTTGTCTATCAGCAGAGAATGACCCGTTTCTACAATAAGAGGGTTCAGACTCGGTCCTTCCTTCCTGGAGATTTGGTTTTTAGGAGGGTTACGTTGAATATTCGAAGACCCGAAGAAGGCTCGTTGGGTGTCAAGTAGGAAGGGTCGTACAGAGTGGTGGAGATAGTAAGACCGGGTACCTATCTTTTGGAACAGTTGGATGGTACCCGGCTCAAGAAGCCCTAGAACGACAAGATATTGAGGAAGTACATCTAGTAGATCTCTTATTTGAGCCACAAAATCATCGGATGACCAGAAAAGAACAAGGAAATTATTGTAAAGTCTCTCTTGAAATGACCCGTAAAAATTTGTAAGGAGGGCAGTAGGTCCCTTGAATATGAATAAGACATTCGTTTTTGAATTAAAAAACTTGTGCACTTTACTTATTTATAAATTGATTGTGAAATCCATGTTCAATATTCCTGGGATGTGCTCGATGTGAATGGGTACTTGGTAGCTTGAAATGGCACCAAGCCCGTGGCATGCCAATCTCGGGTGTCATTATCAAACCCCCGGGTGCAAGTGTTCTGACCTGACTCCTTTCACCTTTGAGAATCCAGAACGCGTCAAGGGATGGAGTACTTGTGGAAAAAGTGAAAACCCCTCTTGGCACGTCAATCATGGATGTCATTATCAAACCCTCGAGGCCGGAGCGTTACTACCTCATGACTCGTATTTTCGAGGAATTGCTCGGGTAAACTCGACCCAGTGAGGTTTCTTCTCATGTACCACCACATCAGGATGGCGAACACGGGGAGGTTTTTCCCTCTTGGGTTATCTGCCTAACCGAGCTTATGTACCATCTCCGGGATGGCAAACACGGTGAGGTTTCTTCCCCCGTGAGTTATCTGCCTAATCGTGACTGTACCACCTTGGGATGGCGAACACGAGGAGGTTTCTTCCCCTGTGAGTTATATGTCTAACCTCCTCGGATTAGGAGAAGCATAGCATGAGGAAGTTTCTGCCCTTATAGCGTTTACAGACTCCAGAGCCGCTTAGCATGAGGAGGTTTATGCCCTCATGGCTTTGGCCGCTCACTGATCCGTAGCTTCGATAGTCGGGATAATGAATTGTAAGGTTTAGAATTGTGTTTTGGGGAGGCCCCATGTTGGGGTTGGTGCTCAGAGCGCCAATCCGGGCCGTATTTATGTCTGATTCATGAATACGAACATCCCATTATTCCATAATATTACTAATTTATGGTTGCACCTCTTGTTCTTATATACGTATTCGATCTGATTACGATTAGATTGAAACTAAATGTGGTTTAGTGATATGTATATATTAAACAAAGGCCCGATAATATATAATGCAGTACACAGTTAGTTTGTAATTGACATTGGGAAGTGTCACTGATATATGTATAATATCAAACATAGTTCATGGTCAAGATTTGCTAACACGGGTCGGTTAGTCAAATCCGTTGAGACCAGTACATGTCGTATATCGAGACTTGGTCCGATGGTTTATCCCAATGAACCATGAGTCTATGGAGACTCGTATAGACGTGTAGGTGTTTATAGTGGATAAACACTGAACGGCTCACCGAAGATTCTTAATGGATGGTACACCAACGTCAATAAGAATCTTCTCGGGTTGAGTAGCATAGTGGTCCTTCGACTTGAGACATCACTGTGGATGTATGAGACATCCTCCACACTTAGATGGCAGTCACGTCACCGATCTATTTAGATCAGACCTCCGCCTGTTCGTTGGGTGTGGATCGATCCTTAGGATATCATGTGTGTGTCAAGATAGGATCCGTCAGTTCTGTGTACAGAGCATAGGTAGTCCATATATATTTAGCAGTCTGTTAAATCTGTGGCCACAGTACACATCGGAAGTAAGTTCCGAGTGTTATTTAGAGATTGCTAATAGATACGTCGACGAGATAATACCTATATAGATTTGACAGTCACATCTATATCTCTGGGATTATCTGGATACCTGTGACGGAGGGATTATACGTATGCAATGACCTCGACCTGTATGATTCAGCTAGTTTATCCGTGATCGTCATAATCTACGGGTGGATAGATTATGGACATGAAATTGGATTTCGTGACGGATATACCTGAATCTAGAGAGTCACAATAATGAAACATACTCGTAGAGCACTAGAGCAACATTTATGAATAATGATTATTTATAAATCGTTTAATCGTTAAACGAAAAATACATGCGAACGGGTCGAACCTTCATTTCCTAATTAATGTGTATTTGTATTTAATATATGATATTATTAAATACACATTAATAAATAGTCAAATAAAGGTATTTGACATATATCATCAATATATGTATTTGAGATATTTAAAGTAAATATAATACATATATTTGATATATTTGTATTTAATTAATTATTTAATTATTTAATTGTTAAATGATTAATATAATTAAAATATAAATATATCACCAAATGATAAAGTTAGGAAATGATTACAAATGTAAATGTTTGACTTTACATTAAAGGAAAAGGTTGTCAAATTGATTTTGACTTCTTAAGATATTTGTTCAAAAATTGTTTGAAAAATTAAAATATCTTTTTCCTTTAATTTTGATTAAATTCGGCCACAACACTTGAAATATAAAAGTTATATTTTTCTTAAGTTGCCTTTGTTGACTTAAAATAAATATCAATAAAGTTGTTATTAGATATTTGTATTAAGATAAGCAAATTAACTTGAAATGAAATTGATGTATATGCCTTACACATTTTCGGCCAAGGAAGGAAATGTGCACAAGTATATAATGTTTTCATTTCATTTCATTCTTAACCTAATACACTTTAAAGAAAAACTTCATTAATGGAAGCAAAGGAAGCTTGTGAGAAAGAAAGAAGAAATCAAAGAAAGCTTGGATTTTAGTGAGTTTTTCCAACTTGCTATTAGAAAGGAAAATGTTCCTTAGGATCTAGGCTTTAACATATGATGTTCTTAGGTTATTTCTTTCTTTATTCCTTGTGTTTTTGTTGATGGAAGTTTTGATGGAAGTGTTGAGCATGTATGATGAAGGAAGGTTGTGACTATTGTAGTTATAAGCTTTCTTTTGAGGTTTTGGAAACCTTGTTGCTAATCTAGAGTTGTTGACCCACTCTTAGATGACCTAGATTTGATCTTGAGTTGTTTCATTGTGTTGAGACTTTGATTGGATGGAAGAAAGATGATTAAAGTAATTGATTTAACCAATTTGGTCTAATTTGTCCAATTTGAAGAAATTGAAAAATTAGGGTTCATGACCAATTCCAAATTTGGGGCTTTTCATTTATGTTGTGTATTTGGATGTTTATATGATTCATATAAAGTTTCATGTTGATTGGATTACATCTTGATGTGTTTTGAAGCATGAAATGACAAAGTGCACAAATTGGCACCTTTGGGAGGCATTCGGCCAAATGGATAAAATTTGGGGATTTGGTTGCTTTTGGTGTTTTGATGTTTTGAACATGCTAAGTTCATCTTAGAAATGATTTAGAATCATTCAAAATTAATTAGATCAATTTCGGACTAAAATGGACAAAATACCAAAGTAAGGGTAATTTGGTAAATTCACCTAAATATGATTTATTGAATTTTATTTCATAATTTGATTATTGGAATATTAAATAAATATGTTTATTTAATTAATCCGAGAAAAAGTTTTGAAATCGGAAGATACGATCTTCCGCCGCTTCCGCTGCGTTACCGGATTTAGCCCCTAAAAACCCCTACAAAATGGTATCAGAGCGAGTCTGATTCTAGGCCTCCATAAATGATTAGCTTATTTTATTCAATGTTTAATCATGTTTTCTTCACTTTATACATGCATGTTATAATCTAATTTGATTAGATTTAGGGTGTATGACACTTAATGGAATATCCCCGCTTAATAAGGTTTTAAAGTAACTAGTATTTGGAATACTTGTTTCTTGGTCAGTCTTCTCAATACGGTTTATAAATATCTTTTCGTTGACTACATCCGAGACCGTTCCTCTGCTGTGAGGGTGTAGCTGATAGAAATTTATTTATGCCGAATGTATATTAGATTCTAGATAAATTCAAGCGAAAGCGGAATCCTGAACGTGCCCTAGCTGTCAGGGTTACACAAGTAACTTGAGTTTATCATTGACAAGTTTAACCTTGGTACGTCTCCTTGTGGGCCTGCCTTCGCAGCGACAACGAGAAAAATATGTTGATGGTGTTTTTAAGACAAGTATTTGAGCAGCCCGGCCAAGGGCAAAAATGGATTTTCTCCTTCTGGAAAGACGGACAAACAGATGTTAGTGGTCATTCCTCGGCCAGGGAGAGAGTCCGGACCCAGTTTCCCGGATCTAATCACAGAGGCCGACAACATCAGATCCGAGGCCAACCATAGTAGCCCGATAACTCGGTTCAGTTCTATCTTTTCCCTGGATCGGGATAATGAGCTTGGATATTCTAGGTCAGGACGGGAGTAGTTTGGGTAGATTGGCAGATCATTTGGTCGACCTCTTGGAGTTTGACGTGTGATCATGGATAATTTAGATTTTTCCCTCTGACATGTACTTTCATACAAGACCTTTTCAGGCTGTCATCATTAATGATAAAGTATGGCAGTATATAAAGCGGCGTGATGTGACAGGAAATCAAATGGCAGGATTGCTCTCGGCGAGGCAGTTGGGGCAAAGAGCACGTCAATTCGCTGGAAACCCGTGTGGCTGATGTCATAGAGATATGGGAACAATGTCACATTTTCCTTAGTATATAAGGAGAGGGTGATCTCATTTATGAGGGTTGGAAAAAATTTCATTTGAACATTATTTGTAAGAAACACTGAAAATAGAGCAAAAATAGCTCAGGTTCCATTAGACCCTCTTAAAAAACGGGTCGGCCGAGCTCGGTTTGGTAATAAAAAAAAAAAAAAAAGCAATACCCCATGGACGTAGGCTGGATTTGCTCCGCTAAACCACGTAAACTCTCTTTGTCGATTTTGTGTTTGCTTTGTCTTTTGCTATTTTTGTTTTTGGTCTCACATAACCAAACAAATTCAAAATTGGAGGAGGATTGTCCTAGGAGAGTTATCCTGAAACTGCCCCAATGGACGAAAATCACCCGTCAACAGTCACCCCTATCAATTTTGATCTCTTTAATTTTACAGATTTTATGTTATAACCTACTTATGTTTATAGTTTCTCTAAAATATTTTAGTTGAACCAAAATTCTGATTCTGACGCTAATTAAAAACATTAATTCAAAAGAAGAAAAACAAATTTTCCTAGCATAAGAGTTTTACAAACTCTAAACTATGAAATTAAAAAAGTAATGATAGAGCTGTAAACTCTTCGGATATATTACTTTGTAGAAATTAATATCGCATATATGACCTGATGTTTTCATCCCATCAATACAATAATTTGATGTATATTTAATAAAAATGTGCTAATTAGTAATGTGAAACGAAAAGAGGAAACTAAAGCCAATGGCGGAGCCACATGTATGTAAGCGGAATGACGAAATTTTGTTAAAATGTCATTCGTAAATAAATGAAAATTGTGGTTTATTAATGAGATAATGTTGATTTGTATCCATTAAAATGAAGAATATCACCACTCTTTGTGAAAATTAAATTTTACCTAGAGGCAAAATGAATTGACGAATCGAATTTATGTTGAATCATAAACGAATCGAATTAAAATACGATGGATTCATAATCAATCCATTTACTAAACGAATCCTAAAATCATGATTCGAAATCACTCGTTTAATAAATGAATTCTAAACGAATATTCATATAGTTATAACATAACTCAACAACACACACACATATATGAAAAATACAATTAATGGATTTGCTAAATATGACCTATCAAAACTAAGCAATATTATTTTTCAAAGGCAATTGGTATCGACTTCTCGAACTTATTTAAATAATAATAAAAAATAATAAATGAACTTAATCGAATTAATCTATTTATTAAAGAAATCAATTGTTTCAAACCCTTATATTCTATAATACTAATCGAGTCGAATGAATAAATAAATTTGTGTTGTTGCTAATTTTACCCTCACAAAATGAAAGTTCCGGTCACGCTACCTACTAAAGCTATAAAATATTTTTATAATTAATGTGTGATTATGATTATTATATGATAGGATTTGAATGGGAGATCATTAACAAATTTGGAAGAAGATCTTCAGATTTGGAAGGGGGATCAGTTTTTGGAATGAGAAGCTTTAGTTTTGGAAGCATGATCGTCGTCCTTAATACCTATAAATCCATAATAAAATCTTTACATGCAATTAATCCTCTCAATAGCACATGGCATGATCCCCAAGTATCTTCATTTTTATACGATTAATTAGAACAATAAATTGAAATAGACAAATTAACTAACAAATCAGAAAATAAAATTGTACAAATCATAGCTAAAATAATAATAATAAACTAATAAAATTGGACAGATAATTAATTAAAAACTATATATTATAATTAACAACTATATATATTCCCTTAACACACTTTCTTTTCCACCTCACAAGCCAAAATCAGTGCATTGGCTCCATCAACAACTGGTCAGAGGTGTTTACGGTTTGCAATGTATAAACTTAAACTTTAAATATTGGTATGTTTTTTATATTCTCTAGACTTTAATGGATTTGATTTTCAAGTATCTTAATAGAATTTATAATTCGGATTTGAATTTTAGGGAGGTAAATAATTAAAATATATTTAGATTTGTCAATCCCGTTATTTTTAAAAGAAAAAAATATATAAAGTCTAATAATAAAAAAAATAATGTAGACAAACTTAGATTTTTTTTTTTTTTTTTTTTTTTGGTGAATACAACTTATTTTTCTATTCCCACAAATTATTCTAAAATAAAAGTATGTAAAACAAATGTCGAAAACCATGGATTAACAAAAACATTTGTGCAATTTTGTTCGGGTTGCATGCTTATGAACACAAATGTCGAAAACCATGTATTAACAAAATTTTTTTATTTAAAAAAAAAGAAGAAAAGATATACCTCCTTAATCATGATATTTTGAGAGATCAACAACCTCACAAAACAATAATTAAGTTGTAATCTTAATTTTCTGGTGTTATTTATTAAACAATAACTGTGATATTGAATTTTATTCATATTGAAAAATAAATGTAATACATTTTTTTAATATTTTGATAATAATTAAAAGCTAAAAATGGTTTTTACAAAAATACTATTTTTTTTCCATATCAAACCATCCGTAATTAATTGCAAAATAGAGAAAGGATCAATTCACAAGCCCTATTATAAATATTTCAATCTCATTACTCGGAAGCCATAATCCCGTTCATTTTTTTTTATCTCAACAAGCTTATTTGCTATCTAAATCATCAAGACATGGCAACAATTGCCAAAAATCTCTTGTTGATACTCTCTGTTTTGTACATCACTGGCATGGCCACAGCATCCACAACAATTGATCCTTCTGGTGCCATTGAAACGTCAAGCAAAACTCAACGTAGCCCGCGGCATAAGGCGCTGGCTGCCTTGTCTCTGAGCCTATCCAGGACCAAGTCCGCCGAGTCATTTGTATCAAATCTGACAAAACACAAGGGCTTGAAGCAAAGGGAGAAACAGCCAACTGAGGACTGCTTGCAGTTTCTGGGTGATTCTATTGACCTCATTAGGGACTCGGTTCAGGAGCTGAGGAGCTTGCGTGGTGGAGCAAGTGGTCGGGACTTTTTGTGGCACATAAGCAACGTACAGACCTGGGTTAGTGCTGCTCTGACTGATGATGACACTTGTCTTGATGGGTTCGCAGACAAAGCCTTGGATGGTCAAGTGAAGGATTCAATTAGGGTTAGGGTTACAAATGCAGTTCAGGTTACCAGCAATGCACTAGCATTGGTTAACCAGCTTGCTAAAACACATTGAGAAATGATAAAAGTTTGAGCAATCTTATAATATGTTTTGTCACTCTTAATATTATTAATTATCTATTGCGATCAATTCAAAGATTTATTGTGACTCAATCTTTATCGATTAATTAGATTTCCAAACTACAACAGTATCATTTTCTTTTGAAAAATGATTTTGAAACAATAACTGTGAACTGAATCAAAGAAGCGATTTAATCCAAGAGCGTTTGCTTTAGGTGGAAGTGATTTAGAGAAAATCCTGCAGTATAAACATTAAATTAATTAAAACTTTATCAGTTTAATGAATTAATGTTCATATATAAATATATAAAAGTTGAATGATTCTTCAGTAATCTATCTCATAATCCGTAGTTATGTTTGTTTTTAAAAATTATATTGACAAATTAACAAGAACTATGATTTTGAAATAGACAATTTAATTTACTAATTAAGAATAATTTTACACGCAACATCTATATCCAGATACCTAATTTCTGTTTTATCCCCGGAAGAAAAAGAATACTCGGTGGATCAAATTTTGAAATAATTTTGGTACAGAACCAGAAAATTGACCTAAATATTAATTAATCACATGGTATTGAAGCAGATTGATACCGGCTGTACATATTTAATTGATGCAGTAATTTAATTAACCAATTCCAAATAATTAACCCAAACAATTCACAATCTATGCTTTATGATCTATAATAGACATATATCATAATCCAATCCATTTCAATGCAAGAAATAACAACTAGTTTAATGGCACCCAATTCTTACCATGAGTTCTGTAACATCCCCAATCCGGAAGATATTATCGGCAGGGAATAGGCCGTACTATCTCCCTGAGCCACAAACCATCTAACTGATCAATACTGTTAAATTCATCACAAACACACGTTCATGCATATGGTCCAGTGCTCAACTCAATACTCATAA
This sequence comes from Zanthoxylum bungeanum, assembly GCA_019454045.1. Lineage (NCBI taxonomy): Eukaryota > Viridiplantae > Streptophyta > Magnoliopsida > Sapindales > Rutaceae > Zanthoxylum > Zanthoxylum bungeanum. The sequence goes on along the minus strand of SKCR01007839.1, from coordinate 183,349 downwards.
AAATGCATCTCAAGTTTCCATACAATGAACTCAAAAATACAATACACTACAAATTTGATATTTGACACACTCAAAGACTGATATTATGCAATGTATATCATGCAACTTTTACTCGACTCTGACTATGCTGCCTTCTAAACACAACATGGTGGACTCAACACCCCAGTGACTGCCAACAGTATCCATCCTCTCGAGCTAGTCCTTCAGATTTGCCTGCAAAACAAAATATTGAGAGTGGAGGGTTAGGTCGTTTGAACGACTTAGTGAATGGACAGTACAAAAACGAAACTGATATACTTTATAAAATCCATGGTTCCAAAACTAAAATCATTTCAAGAATCAGTCTCTTCTATTTTGGAAATATTTCCTATAATTTTACTAAATCGTAAGTTCTCTTATTCTCTTTAAAAAGTCATGTCTCAAAAGTCCATCTCTGAATTTATAAATTATAAATCAGGATTTTCTGTCCAAAAACCTTTGTGAAAAACATTCACAAACTCATATGTAAAATCATCTGTAAAATCAACTGTAAATATGTACAATAATCATGTGGTCTTGGGGTGTTGTACGCATAGTCCCCTAACCACTAAGCCAGTAAACAGTGGTCCTATCAGTGCCACCAACCTGTCTCTGAAAATCTGGGTCTAGGGGCCTCGCTATCCCACTAGCCTAATACCCAGGATCTAGAGTCATCTGTCATCTCTAGTCATGTATCCCGTGTGCACATGTCTATATCCGGTATCAATACTGATACCCATCAATACCATGTCCATCAATTCTATATCTGTCAATTCTATATCTGTATCAAGTTACATCTGAGGTGAATTTTTTCCTCCATGCCTCCAAAATCATAAATCCATATCTTTGAAATCATTTTCATCATCAAATCATTTATCTGAAACCAAGCTTTATAAATTTAAAAAAAAAAAAAAAAAAAACTCAAATCATATATCTCATTCACATGAAATCATCATTTTAAGTAAAATAAATAAATCACTGATCTGCAAAATCATATCAGAAACCACAATTAAAAACTCTAAATAAATACTGTCGATAAGAGAAAAATATACACTCATGTTGCTACGGAAATTTGGGTACGGTATGCGGTATAGGTAATCTCCAAGTGTCCGGCCGATGATCTAATGCCAAAGAAATCATTAGTTTTTCTTGTAATAAATAGAAAAGTATATACAATCAATGGTTGATGTTTATGCTTATAGTATAACTTATCATGCGTCTATACATCTATACGAAGCCCTCAGAGTGCCCCCAAATATCTTACGATAAAAATGGAATGATTGAAAATATATCCTGGAAATATACCATGCGTCGCGATGCTACCCACCTGGAGTCACGACGCCTCCAGCCCAGTACAAATCCAGAACCCATTTTTTTCCTTCCAGCACGCGTCACGATGTCGGGGAGTTTGTGTCACAATACGACTCTGTTTTCCAGGACTGAAATTATAATTTCATTTCATATGCCATTTCCTCAACATCACACAAGCTACAACCATAACAAATACATTACATATCATCAATTTCACTCATAAACACTATCTCAAAACCAAATCATAATCATTTATAAACCCCAACTCAAATTTACACTTAGGGATTTCACAATTTGGGGGGTTTCTCAAACCATTCTTTTCCAACTCAAAAATCATAATTACATCACCAACATAAGCTACCATCACCCTTTCAAACATCAATCCATCAAAATTCAATAAATCAAAGTTTGGGTTTAACTTTTCTCACCTTGAATCAAATTGTTTCTTCATAAATAGAATTCCATAGGCTTCCTTTCATCATTTCTAGGCTTGCATGTGGCTTTAGAGCACTTGATATTGAGTAGAAATGGTGGGGAAATTCTGAAATCTTGACTATGAAGTTGGCTTGATGAATAAAGAAGAATGGAAGAGAAGAAACGTTTTGTGGGTGTGTGGGAAATTTGGCATTTTCCTTCTTTATATACTTCTAGCCTTTAACACTTATGATACATTTTTTGACATTCGGTAATAATACTTAACTAATGGCAGTAATTTTTAGCATTGATAAATATTTACTAGATATAATGGCACTGGTCCAAGTCTCGCAATTCTTACCGGATCCTAATGAATTAACCATGGCATTATAAACATTACTACTATAATCGGGCCTTTTTGTCATCTCTAAATTTATTCGCTACTGCTCAAGGAAAAATTTTATTCCCTACCACCCAATTACCAATCCAATCGGTTATAAGATTTGGAGTCATTACAAGTTCCAATTCCAAATTTCTTATTTTTATAAGAGATTTTAACAACTGAACTAATTAATATTATGTTTTAACTAGCACCGAGAGTGCTGGTCTTTTCTCAAATATTTGAAAGTAGATTTTAATGTAATTATAAATATCATTAAAATAATTAGAAAAAATTTGTAGCAAAAAATGCCCAAGAAATACTTACAAGCCTATATAAATATGGAGTACCTGAATTAGAGGTGGTAATTTGGGTCAGAATTCGTTTATTAGTTCAAAACTTAGATTTAAGTTCTAATTTATCTTTAAAAAAGTACATGTGAAAAAATTAATTTCTAAATCTATCACCTAATTTCACCGGACATCAATTCGTCACTTCTATTATTACTTTGTCATCACCCAATGTTTACTATTTAAATCATGAATTGACAATAAAATTATTATATACCATTTAAATTGCATGAATTCATCCCGTAAAATAGTAAAAATATATAAAGTTATTGTGTTATATATTATCTGGATTTTTTAAGAGTAAGTTCGGGATTCGAAAGATTATAAATAGCTGATCATAGGCGTGACTAAATTTAGCATGGAATTGGAAAGACTAATTCAGTTACGTAAATTTGTAATGAATTTTGAACGTGCTCCAAACCGACCAAATTCCTTTCTACACCCTTTAAAAACATATATATATTATATATATATAATATATATATATATATATATAATATATATATTAAAGCACATTAGTGTGTGAAAGAAATATTGTAACGAATGGTTAGGAATAAAAGGAATAGTGTATCCAAATGCATATGTTTATGTGGCTAATAGTTAATAGAAGACTCAAATCTTTTATTATAATCTAATGGAAATATAAAATCGAAAATGACAATTGTAATCAAAGAATAAACCATCTTTTCTGCTTCTCCATCTTTTTCCTCTTCATGTTTCTTCATTTGTCTTTTTCTTTTTCACCATCTCTTTCCCTCTCCTTTTACCCTCCCTCGGGTTGCCGGTGATAAACCAATCGGCAGTCCTCCTATTTTTTTTTTTATTACTTTTTTTTTTTGCTTTTTGTGTGGTTTTTTTGACTCTCAAATCTGTTGATTTGTGCATCCACTCTTTATAGCGGTAAATGTCCAACATTTGTGTTAGTTTTATATTTTCTATTTTATGCAGAATAATAATCTTTTCGACTGTGTACAAAAAAATTGGTACAGGTTAAATGAGTAGATCTAGTGTTAAGTCTGAAGTTTTACGATGTTTCTCGGGTTATTTGCACAGTCTCATAGATCTATTAATTGTCTTATATTAGATTGATTGTATTGTTGTAAAAGTTTTATTTACAATATGTGTATTTTTTTTTTTTCACTTCTAATTAGTGATTTATAGTTACCGAATTTGCACTGAGGCTGAGGTAGAGAGACCACGCCGGTCATATAATTCATCTTGTTCCTAAGTAGTTTTAACTGTGAATATGTATCTGTAGTAGTTACGGAAAACTCATAGTACATATATTATTTTATATTGTTATGATATGTTAAGTTTATATTCAAGTAAAAAATGGTCTTATAATTACATATTTGTGATGTTTTTATGTATGAATGAATTTCATCTTAAAATAAATCATGTGTTCATCATCATAAACTCTATTTTTTTTGTTAGTTTATTTATTTAAAAAATGATATTTTGACAAAATAAAGTTATAACATTTTGACAAAAATATGAAAAGACTAAAATATCATTTATTTTATATGCAATATTGCAATTAAGCTGGATAAAAAAATAATTACATATATTAAAAATGTAACATCCCCATCCGGAGATGTTGCCAAAAATATCTACAAAATTATTTATAAACAACTAGAAAAAGTAGTGGACAATTTAGTCATTTCCTATATTTTGTCAAATTTTTATCACTCAATTTTTTTTTCAAAATATTATTATTGTAAAAAAAAAATATCTTAATTATTCCTAAACTTACAAATAACTTTCTGTTAGTGAACAAACTTATAGATTATATCCAGGGGTAAAAAGAAAATGTTATATAAAAAATTTTATAAAAATTCCTGGTTTTTTCATATTTACAAGTTTGGGAGTAGTTAGATTTTTTTTTCTTTTGAGTCATTACAAAAGTATGAGACACCCGCAATATATATAATTTAAAGAGAAAAGAGAAAGACAACTAAATAAGACTTAAGATACAAAGTGGTTTATAAAAGGATATTATTGGAATTTGGATGAGTTTCAATAGTAAAATTTCAGTTTTTAAATTTGAGAATGAGTATTTTGAATTAAGTATTTAGACTAATTTGCAAGCAGAAAATAGCCCCATCTTTTAATTTGTTAATTGTCAAATTTTAAGTTGTTTGATATTTACTCTTGATGATTAATGGATTCCAATTTAGTTGTCTAATAATTGTTAATGAAAATTGATACCATTATTTTTATTGATTGATTGATTAATTAATTATTTAATGTTAGCTCTTCATGATTTTATAGCCACAATAGAGCTAGTATTTTAATTTAGTTGTGTCATTTATCAATGAGTTCTATTATTGGAAGCCACAATCATGAAAAGTACAACTTCAATAATATTTTGGTATTTGTATTATATGTATATTTTATATTTTATTGTATTTTATTATGCTACTCTTTTGTTTTTGTGTAAGACTCATAATTTTCTCATATTATTATTTTTCTCTAGAAGTTCTTTTGGCATAAAAGAGTTGCAACCACAAGTGACCAATGCTAGTTATAGTTGATTATTTCATTACCATCGAATTTTTGTCATTTTATATTAAAATAGAAAATTAATTTTAAAATTTCAAAATTTTTGTTTGAATTTATTATTTTAATACAAAAAGATAAAAATCCAGTCATATATGTATTACAATTATTACAATTATTTCACGGTAATTGGGAAAATCCGAATCAGAATTAATCTCAGCCTCTGATATGATACTTCAGACCTGATGAGCAGAGCAGACCCTGATGGGCAGAGCAGACCCTGATGAGCAGAGCGGACCCTGATGGGCAGAGCAGACCTTGATGAGCGGAGCAGACCCTGATGAAGAGGGCAGACCCTGAAGAGCATACTCACACGAGCAGACCCTGACGAGCGGAGTAAGACGCTGATGAGAAGACCCTGACGAGCAGAGTCAGACGCTGATGAGCAGACCATGACGAGCGGAGTCAAACCCTGGTGAGCAGACCCTGACGAGAAGACCCTGACGAGCGGAGGCAGAGACCCTGGTGAGCGGAGGCAGACCCTGGCGAGCGGACCCTCACGAGCGGACCCTGAAATCAGCCACTGACGTGATGATCCAGACACTGATGAAAGCTTCTGCCTCTGACCGAACCGAACTACTGCTTCACTATTCCGAGGTTGTTGATGTCAACAATCTCCTTAAAAAAATTCGTCTTCTACCGAATGTGCAGCAGAACGTGAGACGTTTGTTCCCAGGATGCAATGGAAAACAAACGAGTAAGGGCACCACCAAACTAGTTTCCAACGAACCACCAAAGTGTTTGAACTCTTCAAAAATAAAGAAAACCGAGGAATGCTTTTGCTATTGTGTGTTCTGTGTTAAACAAAAACAAAAACACTGCATGCCTTTTATAAAAGGAAAATAATTATGCCAATTAAAATCACACTAATGAGAGACCTTTCACTTGAAGTAAACCTCAAATTAATTTATAGATTAAATTAACTGTTATGGAACTTCAAAAGGCTTGGAAAAAATAAAGAGATTAGAAAAAATTGGCTGGGACGGGCCCACATAATTTGGTCCGACATTCGTGTAGGCAGAACACGAGGGTGCACACGAGCCAAGCTTGTTCGGATTTTGTGCACCCCCCTGCGCGCGCACGTAGTGAGAGCCTCTATCCTTATAACTCTTACTCATCTACATATGAGCAATCATATATAAGCAACTTCCCTCTATTAGCTTTCCCATGTGGGACATGCTCAATTCTCTTTATTTTCCAACACCAATTGGTGAACTTTGAGCAACAATTTCTCATTCACCCAAGCATCATTTTAAGCATATGAATATACCATTTCGAACTACTCATGGAGGAGTATCCGAATCATTTATAACAACCACTAACACGAAGTGGATCATGCTTAAAATTGTGCCTCAAAATGCTTAATCATAAGCATTTTCCAACAATCCCCCACATGAATGAAATTGGAGAAAAACGTCAAGTAAAAATATTTTATAAAATATTTTATTTTGACCTAGAAGAGTTCAACGGTTCAACACCTGCATATGATAGGTAGGCCTCAGCCTTTGAACCTTCCCTTGTGAAAATATATCTCATTTACTGGCTGACAGTGGACACGATGTCATTGAACTGTACTGTCGTTCATGTAAATGGAGAACATATATCACACAAATAGTTTACCTAACACATCTGAGTTCTCATTATTATGTTCATTTTGGCCATGAACATCAACCTGGTTCTGCAAGAGTTTCTAAGAATTGTGCCCCGTACAATTCCCTTTGAAGCGGCCCTACTTCTCTCTCACATAGGTGATTTCTATTTAAGAGTATCTCGTAATACTCTGCTAGGAATCCCGACGCATAAGAATCATTAAAAACCTTTGATTAACCTCTATCCATACGAGCATCACTGTTTCATTTCACTATATGAATGGACTAGAGGTAACCCCAACAGTGATCCAATTATGTCTTTTACGAGTAGGTTGTCCCATTGAACCTAGATCTTGGGATCTCCAGTCAACAAGGTTGGGTTTTCCTTCGTAATAAACATTTATCTAATGGGCTTTAGTCTCATTCCCTTCGATGATTTCACAACTAACTCTCTGTTTAACCCTTTGGTTAGCGGATCCGCAATATTATCCTTTGACTTTACATAGTCAATCGAAATAACTCCAGTAGAGAGTAATTATCTAACGGTATTGTGTCTACGACGAATATGTCTAGACTTACCATTATACATATTGTTATGTGCCCTTCCAATTGCAGATTGACTATCGCAATGAATGCATATTGCTGGCACTGGCTTAGGCCAACTTGGAATATCCTCTAGAAAATTTCGAAGCCATTCTGCTTCTTCAGCACACTTATCTAATGCAATGAATTCTGATTCCATTGTAGATCTGGCTATCACAGTCTGTTTGGAGGATTTCCATGATATAACTGCACCTGCTAGTGTAAACACATAGCCACTGGTAGACTTTGAGTCTTTCATGTCAGATATCCAATTAGCATCACTGTATCCTTCGACTACAGCTGGATATCTATGATAGTGAAACCCATAATTACGAGTAAAACGTAAGTACCTAAGTACTCTTACTATTGCTTTCCAGTGATCAACCCCTGGATTACTCGTATATCTGTTGAGCTTGTTTAATATACAGGCTATATCAGGCCTTGTACAACTCGATAAGTACATCAAACTCCCGATAACTCTAGAGTATTCTACTTGAGATATACCATCTCCTCTATTCTTTGATAGGTGTAGACTCACATCTAAAGGAGTTCTAGCCACAGCAGAATCATCATTGTTGAATTTACCAAGAATCTTGTCCACATAGTGCGACTGATCAAGAATAAGTACATTTGGACTTCTCGAGATCTTTATTCTCAGAATGACATCTGCTATAGACCCATGTCTTTCATGTCAAACTTGGATTTCAGCATATTCTTGATAGATTTTACCATTTTAACATTACTCCCGACAATCAGTATGTCATCAACGTAGAGACATAAAACGACATAGCCAACTTCTGTCTCTCTGACATAAATGTATTTATCACATTCATTGATTTTGAAACCATTTGCCAACATGGTGTCATCAAACTTTTTATGCCACTGTTTCGGGGCTTGTTTCAATCCATACAATGATTTAACTAACTTACAGACTTTCTTTTCTTGTCCTGGAGCTATAAAGCCTTCAGGTTGTTCCATGTAGATTTCTTCATCTAAATCTCCATTCAGAAAGGCTGTTTTCACATCCATCTGATGTACCTTAAGATTGCGCAAAGCTGCAAACGCTAGTATCATCCTTATGGAATTTATTCTCGTTACAGGATAATACGTATCAAAGTAATCAAGACATTCACGTTGTCTGTAACCTTTAATTACAAGTCTTACTTTGTACTTATCAATTGATCCATCTGCCTTCATTTTCTTTTTGAAAATCCACTTGGACCTTAAAGGTTTACATCCTGGAGGAAGATTCACTAACTCCCATGTGTGATTTTGTAAAATGGATTCAATTTCACTATTGATGACATCTTTCCACAAGGCACCATCAGCTGACCTTACAACTTCGTTATAACTTTGAGGATCATTCTCTAGCAAAAATGTTAGAAAATCTGGACCAAATGATTTTTCCGTTCTAGCTCTTTTGCTACGTCTTGGTTCAAGTTCAACAATTTGTTTATCCTCTGGAACATTTATGTGTTCTTGGTCCTGACTATCTTCAATGATAGTCTCATGTGCCTGTTTATGCACATTTGAATTCGAATTAGTTTTACAGGGAAAAACGTATTCGAAAAATGATGCATTCCTCGACTCCATTATCGTATTCTTGTGAATATCTGGTACATTAGACTCATACACAAGAAATCGATAAGCATTATTGTTATGTACATATCCTATGAAAACACAATCAATAATTTTTGGTCCTATCTTCACCTTCTTAGGTGGAGGAATGACTACCTTGGCAAGACACCCCCACACTCGTAGGAATTTATAGGAAGGTATTCTTCATTTCCACATTTCATAAGGAGTTTTCCCTACTTCTTTTCGTGGTACCTTATTTAAAAGGTAATTAGCTGATAAGACAGCTTCTCCCCACATATTCTGAGGTAAGCCCGAGCTGATTAACATAGCGTTCATCATCTCTTTCAAGGTACAATTCTTCCGTTCCGCAATCCCATTGGATTGAGGTGAATATGGAGCTGTGGTTTGATGTATGATTCCATTTTGTTCACAAAGTGATTCAAAAGGAAAAACATACTCACCACCACGATCACTTCTTAACTCCTTAATTCTTTTATTCAGTTGGTTCTCAACTTCATTCTTATAGAGAACAAATTTCTCTATAGCTTCGTCCTTGCTTTTCATCAAATATACATAGCAAACTCTTGTGCAATCATCAATAAAGTAATAAAATATTTATTACCGCCTCTCGATTGTATTGAATTAAAATCACATACATCGGTATGAATTAGATCAAGTGGTTCAGAGTTTCTTTCAATACTATGAAAAGATGATCTTGTTAGTTTTGCCTTAACACAAGTATCACACTTATGTTTGTTATCAATTTTAAAATTGGGAATGTGATTCATGTTAATTAATTTTCGCAATGAATTAAAATTAACATGTCCTAATCTACCATGTCAAATTAGAGTACTCAACAATATAAGCAGAAGAACTAGCTTTATTGATATAACCATTACATTGAGCTTAAATAGCCCATCAGTTACATACCATTTTCCCACATACATCCAATTTTTAGTCAAAACTACTTTATCAGATTTGAACACCATCCGGAATCCATGCTTGTTCAGAAGCGATCCAGACACAAGATTCTTCCGTATTTCAGGTACATACATAACATTGTTCAAACTCAACTCTTTCCTAGAGGTCATCTTCAGAATCACCTTTCCTTGACCTTCAATCTCAGATGTTGCTGAATTTCCCATGAATATTTTTTCCCCATTACCAGCAGGCTCAAATGAAGAAAACATGTTATTGTCCGAGCACACATGTCGAGTGGCACCAATGTCAATCCACCATTCTCTTGGGTTAGAACCCACCAGATTCACCTCAGAAACCACAGCAGAAAGGTTAATGTCTGAAACATCTCGAGACATGTTTTCCATCACATTAGCCTCTTGTTTTTTTTTCTTCTTCGGCAGTCTGCACTCAGAAGACTTGTGACCCATTTTGTCACAGTTGAAGCATCTTCCTTGAAATTTTGATTTCTTGGAAACTCCTCCTTTAGGGCCCATCTTTGACCCTTTGTTCTTGAGGTTCTTGTTCTTATGGCCATGTTCAACAACATTTGCCTTGGCCTCATGAGAGATTCCTCTCTTGTCAGATACTCGGTTATCTTCCTCAATTCTCAGCTTAAGAACCAAGTCTTCAATGCTCATTTCTTTTCGCTTATGCTTTAGATAATTCTTGAAATCTTTCCAACCAGGTGGTAGTTTCTCAATTATCGAGGCTACTTGGAAGGTTTCACTTAAACTCATTCCCTCAGCATGAATTTCTGCTAGAATAATTTGCAGTTCTTGTACTTGGCTTAACACAGTTTTGGAATCAACCATTTTAAAATCTAGGAAACGGCCTACGACAAATTTCTTAGTACCGGCATCCTCAGTTTTATATTTCCGATCCAAAGATTCCCAAAGCCCTTTTGCTGTTTTCATTCCGGCGTACACACTGTACAAGGAATCATTTAGCCCATTCAGCACATAATTCCTACATATGAATTTAGAATGTTTCCAAGCATCGATCGCACTGATCACTTGGATATCAATCTCACCCTCCGTGGGTACAAGAGCTTCTTCCTTTAGGAACCTCGCAAGGTTCAATGTGGTCAAGTAAAAGAACATCTTCTGTTGCCACCTTTTGAAATTCTGACCAGTGAATTTTTCAGTTTTTCTGCAGCAGGATTGACATGGCTCACATGTCCAACAGGTTGTCTAGCCATAGAGGCAGCAACATTTTGGCCAGCCACAACGGCTGCCATATTAAGCCCAGAGGCTGAAGCAAGTTGGCCAGCCGAAGAGGCTGCCACTGAACTTTAGTCAGCCACGGGGGCTGCCATAACATTCGGGCCAGCCGAAGAGGCTGCCATATTCGGATATACTGTGTTTGGACTGATTTTCATATCCACAGAGTCGAATTTGTTTTAAGACTGTATTACAATTATTACAATTATTTCACGGTAATTGGGAAAATCCGAATCAGAATTAATCTCAGCCTCTGATATGATACTTCAGACCCTGATGAGCAGAGCGGACCCTGATGGGCAGAGTAGACCCTGATGAGCAGAGCGGACCCTGATGGGCAGAGTAGACCCTGATGAGCAGAGCGGACCCTGATGGGCAGAGCAGACCCTGAAATCAGCCACTGACGTGATGATCCAGACACTGATGAAAGCTTCTGCCTCTGACCGAACCGAACCACTGCTTCACTATTCCGAGGCTTGTTGATGTCAACAATCTCCTTAAAACAAATTCGTCATCTACCGAAGGTGCAGCAGAACGTGAGACGTTTGTTTCCCAGGATGCAACGGAAAACAAACGAGTAAGGGCACCACCAAACTCGTTTCCAACGAACCACCAAAGTGTTTGAACTTTTCAAAAATAAAGAAAACCGAGGAATGCTTTTGCTGTTGTGTGTTCTGTGTAAAACAAAAATGAAAACACTGCATGCCTTTTATAGAAGGAAAAAAATTGTGCCAATTAAAATCACACTAATGAGAGACCTTTCACTTGAAGTAATATTAAATTAATTTAATAGAATTAAATTAATTGTTATGGAACTTCAAAAGGCTTGGAAAAAAATAAAGAGATAAGCAAAAATTAGCTGGGCCGGGCCCGCACAATTTGGACTGGCATTCGTATACACGCGGGTGCACACGAGTCAAGCTTGTTCGGATTTTGATTTGCACCCCTCATGCGCGCGCACGTAGAGAGAGCCTCTATCCTTATAACTCTTACCCATCTACATATGAGCAATCATATATAAGCACACTTTCCCTCTATTAGCTTTCCCATGTGGGACAAGCTCAATTCTCTTTATTTTCCAACACCAGTTGGTGAACTTTGAGCAACAATTTCTCATTCACCCAAGCGTCATTTTAAGCATATGAATATACCATTTCGAACTACTCACGAAGGAGTATCTGAATCATTCAATAACAACCACTAACACGAAGTGGGTCATGTTTAAAATTGTGCCTCAAAATGCTTACTCATAAGCATTTTCCAACAATATATCCATAGCAATAGTTCAACTAATAAGATTATTGTAATATTTAGCCCCTCTCTGAGGGCTTGTCACGAAGACTTATCATCCATTAAGGTTTTGTATGGTACGATTAAAAAATTATTGTGAATAAATAGTATTTTATTAATGGTATTATATAATTTTATTTTATGATAAAAAATAATTATGACACACTTTTTTAATTTTTAATAGTGGATAAAAACGAAAAACTTTAATTTTTGCAAAGTTGTGCTAATCATAATTTTTTATTATTAACCAATTAAATACTTAAAAAATCATATTTTTTAATTAAAATATTATTAAATCATTTTACCAAGGTGATGCCAAAATCAGAGCCTTAATAGATTTTTCACTGCACTATGGGTATGGATACTTTCATCCCCTTCATAGGAACTTGAACTTTATTGGAGCTTTATTGGGCCATCGTGGGCCAATTAAGTTTGACTGGGCCTTTATAGGTTTTGTAGTTTTCTTTAGAGTTTTGTGGGCTTTCACAAAAATGGTCCAACAATTATTAATCATAAAAATATCTCTTCTTAAAAGACGAAGGAAACAAGCGTTGGGCATAACTAATTTATACACATTTTTATTTTCTAGATAAATTTGCAATGTCTCATTTCATCCTTGGTGTTAAAATAAAAAGGGAAAAAAAACACATTGTTAAAAATAATTTTTGACATTTAAAAAAATAAATTAACAACTTGTAATATATATGTCTCAGATAATCAACTTATATCTAAAAATATCACATGAATGAACTATTTATTAGCGTATTTTTTATGCTGTTGTTAGGGGCGATCATTGTTTCGGGTCAAACCGCAATCCGACTCGAACCATACTGCGTGGTTTGAAAAAAAAATTAAAAATGATTTCGGGTCGGTGTGCGGTTTTGACCCAACCAATACCCGAACCGCTCACAACCGTAAATTTTGACTCAAACCGCGATCCGAACCGCCTAAGCCGCCGACCCACGTTCAAATTAGATATTATTTTATATTTTTCTTATTCTTTTAACTATGAAATTTAAGATATTTAATGATCATATGACAATATACAATGTATAAATGAAAATTAAGTATTTTTTTCTCTTCAATTATTATGTGAAAACACACAAAATTTTCTTTAAAAAATTTATAATCCAAACCACAGACCCGAACCGCCCAAACTGCTAAACCGCCGACCCGAACCGCCGAGCTTTTCCTTATCAATTTTCGGTTTCGGTTTCTAATTTCTCAAACCGCCAACCCACACGGTTTGAAGTGAAAAACGAAAAAACCGACTCGAACACCCCTAGTTATTGTTTTTAACAATAGGGATGAACAATAGGGATGAACAATAGGGATGAAAAATGATATTACAAATTTATTAATGACCAAAAAAATAAATACAAATAAACTATAAAAATGGATGAAAATGTGAATCACCTTTAATTAATTACTAAATATAAAAATTCTACATGTAACAACTATAAAATTAATTAGTAACTAATTTATTATTCCACTCGTGCCTCCCAAAATCAGTTGGTGATTCAAAACGGTTGATGTTTAACATGTTAACGGCGGAAAGCCAGGAACTTACTTTTATTGAATGCTCATGTCACATGCATTTCGTTTTATTTAATTAACCTATGACCCAATACACGTTACAATTTGCTTTTTTTTTTTGAATTAATAGTGTGTAGATGCAGTAATTGAAAATATCCTTCCATAATTTTTTTTTGCATTGACATTGACATTCTAAATAGTCTGTATAGACCGGTCAATTCCAAGAATTTTTATCACCTAGGCCCTCGTTGTTTAATGAAACGGCATAAAAAACCAAATCTATGCAAGTTGAATCATGGATCAAGTCCGTATAAAGTTCTTAAGTCCACTGTGATACCATCAAGATGACTCGATGTGGGATAGATTTTAAGCGCAACAACTACTGCATAAGGAGAAGGATGATTGGGTTATTTGGGTCATCAACTTCTCAAATCGAACAAATAACATCGTAAAATGGGGGTAAATTATTAAATTTTAGTAATTTTGGAGGATTTTAAGATATGAGTTTTGAATATTTTATTCTAAATTATGTCAAATATCCACTTTATTATTCTTGATTGTTTTCTAATTAATCTTTAATTATTTTTTATTAATTGCGAATCATTCTTGAACTGATTTACTATCAATTTTCAATTAAACAATCTAGAATGGAGGACAAATGACCTAGATGGTATTTGGTAGACTCTTGAAACAAGGACTTATGTGATAGTGTTTTCAAAGGATTGGTTTCTGGTGCCATTTCAAAAAACAAGAAGGATTTAGGAGGGGGAAAAACTCATAAAATAAATATGAACACAAAAATGCCAAAGAAAAAACTCATAAACCCTATATAAAACCAATCAAACCGGCAGACCCTGTCAGTTATTTTCTAGCCTTCTGTCATCCAAAGCCATGGCGAAAACCAGCCATATCTTGCTACTACTACTCTCAGTTTTGTACATTACAATCACTGCCAAATCGGCCACAACTAACACTAAGCCATCATCAAGTGTTGATACAAGCTACGTTAAGGCCTCATGCAAATCCACAACTTATCCTCCCGTCTGCGTCCGGTCTCTCTCAGGCTATGCAAATCAAATCGGCCGCAGCCCGCGGCGGCTGTCACTTGTGGCCTTGTCCGTGAGCCTGTCCAAGACACAGTCGGCTTATACATTTTTGACAAAACTGAACAGATTCAAGAACTTGAAGCGGAGGGAGTATCGGGCAATTGCTGATTGCTTGGAGTTAATGGATGATTCTGTGGACCGGCTCAGGAATTCGGTTCAGGAGATGAAGAACTTGGGTCAAGTCAAGAATCAGGATTTTTTGTTTCGCATGAGCAATGTTCAAACTTGGGCTAGTGCTTCTTTGACTAATAGTGACACTTGTCTTGATGAGTTTGCGGACAAGGCCATGAATGGTAAGGTGAAGGATTCGGTTAGGGCTCAGGTTTTGAATGTTGTTCAGATTACAAGTAATGCATTGGGACTCGTTAACCAGTTTGCTAAAAGAAATTAATTGGGTTGTGATTTGTGAATCTCGGTTCATGGGAGTGTTTTGAAAAAAAAAATTGCAATTTAATTTGTTAATGATGTATGATTAAGGTTGGTTTAATGCAAAATCAACTGAATTTTATTACCATAATCTCTCCTCCATTGAAGCCAATCAATTTTCAAATATTCAATCAATTAATTGTTAAATGGATTGATCTATGTTGGGGATATGAATGTGCAAGTTCTCATAAATAGAAATTATAGTTTTCATTATCTAAAAATTTACAGATTATTGGGAGGAAACACTTCAATAAAGCCTCAACATCCATTTATGTTTTATGGCCAAATTTCGACTTTGGGAAAAACTTGTGACCATCGGAAGTAGTATAATTAACTCGTGAATATATGACACATGTATGTGTGTGTGTTTTTTTTTAAATCCTGAATGTTTGTAGGAGGATGTTAATATTGTTGGAAATTCTTCAAATCTTCAAATATATTTATTTGGATGGAGGAGGGACATGTCTTTTGGATGGTACCCCATGGGAACATGTCATCCAAGTGTGTGTAAAATGATCCTATACTCCAAGGGGTGCATAGGAGGGGTATAACCTTTTGGAGGGTTGCACCTCAACCCTAAGGGTGCTTTTGAGGCACCCTTCCATGCTTATAAAATGAAGCTTTATGTTCCTTTTTACACACAAGGAAGAAATCCGAATTTCATCCAAAACTGAGAGTCTCATATTATTTTCTGGAGTCTGAGAGAATTCCACCATATTCCAAGTTCAATATCTTGTTAAGGTGTGCCCCTTGAACAAGAGGAATCTGGGTTATCCTGAGAGAACATTAACCACAAAAGCCGTAGAGCACCGAGACGGGGATGATAAGTTCTTAAGGACATAGATTTATCTCGACTCGGACTGCATTTCATCAAGTTTACCAGGTTTTTCTTGTTATCAAAATTTTAGGGTTTATGCATGTTAGACTAGATCCACTTTCATTTTTCTGGTTTTGATTTGTTTGTTACATGTTAATTTTCTGTTTAATGACACTATATGTACAACAATCTTAAGAACTTATGAAATCTAGTGTTGTTAGATAGTAATTCGCATGCTAGGTTAGAAAATTTTATGGAAAAATATGGACTGTGCATGAAAAACCCGTAGGGCGTTCGAACGCCCGACGAACGCAAAGGCTTAAATCTGAAATTTCGTAAAAACATTTGAACGCGTCTTCAAACGCCACTCCAACGCAAGCCTTCTGCCTAAGAACGTTCGAACGCATCTTCAAACGCAAATCGAACGTAGACCTTCTGACTTAGTTCGTTCAAACGCGTCCTAAACGCAACTCGAACACAAACTCTCTGAAATCATTTTGTTCGAACGTGTTTTCAAACCCTATACGAACGTGAACTCTCTAGAATCATTTCGTTCGAACTCGTTCTCAAATGCTACACGAACATGAATTCTCTGGAAATACTTCGTTCAAATGCATTATCAAACGCAACACGAACGTACACACACTGGACAGTCTCGTTTGAACGTAGATACGAACGCGACACTAACGAAATAGTCCTGGAATTGTTATAAACTGCAAAGACTTATATTAATATTAACTTAGTAAATCATATAATGAAACACATTAATCTTGGTAGTATAGATTTAAGTTATTATTAGGTTGTCAATTATCACAAGCATACACTTAGTGATAAAGTTGAAAACTAGTTGTGTGTTGCATACTTGGTTGAGAATTTAAAGTGTAATTTTACACAAGTAATTCCATCCAATCTTGTTTGACACATACACATGTAGATCTTGTTTGACATATACACATATATCTACACTTATCGTATATTGTTTTGTGACATTGAAAAAGTGAAATACTGAGTTTGAATTGCTAAGAGGTTCTATTGAGAAAGTAAGTAAAGGATATTATGTCAAAAAGGCGATAAAAGCCTAAGTGGTTAGGGACTTAAGTGGTTACTCCAGACCCCCCTCATCCTCTGGGAATATTCCTTTATTTACTTCTCATAAGAAATCTTGGTTGGAAATTCAAGGACTTGTATTTATTGGTACTACTGTCCAATAGAACAACAAGTGGATACTTGGTATATCACTTGAAACAAGATCATTTGTTGATCATTGTGCAATTTGTCTTCTGTAGACTTATTGACCTCTGTTTGTTTCCAGCTACATATGACTAGCGGAAACATCACAGTACCGGTCTCCCATGGATCAAAACCGGAGAAGTTTGGTGGGGCAAACTTCAAACAGTGGCAGAATAAAATGTTGTTCTACCTGACAACTCTGCAGTTGGCTAAGTACCTCAAAAATCCTTCGGGTCATGTGGAGGGTGAATCAGAGGCAGCTAAGGAACTGCGAGAAGAGACATGGTAGTCTGGCGACTTCCTGTGCAAGAACTAAATTTTGGGTGGTCTTGACAATACCATGTACAATGTGTACCAAGGCATGACTTCTGCGAAGATTCTTTGAGAATCTCTGGAGAATAAATATAAAACCGAGGATGCCGGACAAAAGAAATTTGTCGTGGGTAGGTTCCTGGACTACAAGATGGTATATTCAACGACGGTGATGTCTCAGTTGGGTGAACTGCAGTAGATCATTCATGAAATACTGAATGAATGTATGAAAATCTGTGAGACGTTTCAAGTTGCCACTATAATTAAAAAGTTGCTTCCATCATGGAAGGACTTCAGGAGCTATTTGAAACATAAAAAGAAACAGATAAGCCTTGAAGACCTTGGAGTTCGATTGAGAATCAAAGAGGATAACAGGAAGTCCGAGAATGCCAGCTACAAGACTATGGAGTCTAAGGCCAACATCGTCGAGGATGTAAATGGTAGCAAAAAGGAGAAAAAATA
The DNA here is from genome assembly GCA_019454045.1 of Zanthoxylum bungeanum. Taxonomy (NCBI): domain Eukaryota; kingdom Viridiplantae; phylum Streptophyta; class Magnoliopsida; order Sapindales; family Rutaceae; genus Zanthoxylum; species Zanthoxylum bungeanum. The sequence continues at coordinate 165,210 of SKCR01007839.1, read as the reverse complement.
GTGTAGCTGATTCTTCCCAAGCTAACTAGAAGTTCAAAGTGAAGTGCTACAACTGTGGGAAAAGAGGTCATATGGCAAATGACTATAGAAACAATAAGTCTTAGGACAAAGGCAATGAGACCCATGTCGCTGAAGATGAGCAGTTAACTGATGAGATATCAGAGATGAACTCTCAACAGTGATAGCTAAAGCCAACTTGGTTGGGAATCCGAGAGAATGATGGGTAGACACGGGGGCTACTCGTCATATCTGTGCAGATAACAAGACGTTTTGCTTGTATCAGAAGGTCGATGGCCACGATCATATGACAAGGGAAACTCGTCTACCTCAAGAGTGGTTGGACAAGGCACAGTGGTTCTAAATATGACATTCGGAACGGAGCTTACATTGAAGAATGTTTTGCATGTTTCAGATATTCGAAAGAACTTGATCTCGGGTTCTCTCCTAAGCAAGAATGGCTTTAAGCTTGTATTTGTTTCTGACAAGTTCGTATTGACGAAGAATGATGTTTATGTAGGAAAATGATATCTCACTGAGGGTCTTTTCAAACTCAATGTAATGACTGTCATCCAACACAGTGGTAATAATAAAGCTGTAATTTCTGCTTATATTATTGAGTCACAAAATGTATGGCATGAGAGGTTAGGACATGTTAAGTAACATGGACCTTATACCTAAAATTGATAGCCAACATAAGTGTGAGGCATGTGTTGAAGTAAAAATACATAAAACATCATATAACGAAATTCTGAACCTTTGGAACTTGTACACACTGATGTGTGTGATATGAATATTGTGCAAACAAGAGGCGGTAAAAAGTACTTTGTCACGTTTATCGATGATAGCACAAGATTAAGTTATGTGTATTTGCTGAGGAGCAAAGATGAAGCTATTGAGAGCTTGATACACTATGAGAACGAAGTTGGAAATCAACTTGGCAAGAAAATCAAGAGAATCAGGAGTGATAGATGTGGTGAATATGTTTCACCATTCGGTGAATATTATTCTGTGCACAGAATTATTCACGAAACCACTACTCCTTATTCTCCTCAATAAAACGGGATTGTTGAGCATAAAAACCGAACGTTAAAGGAAATGATGAACGCCATGTTGACAAGTTATGGTTTACCTCATAACTTGTGGGGGGAGCCTTCCTTTCCGTAAACTACGTTCTGAACAAACTTCCTCACATGAGATTGGATAATACACCATATGAGTTGTGGAAATATTATGTACCTTCCTAAAAATATTTGAAAATATGGGGGTGTCTTGCCAATTGCCAAAGTAATGGTTCCTAAACCTAAGAAGGTTAGAATATGACCCAAAACTGTTGATTGCATATTCATTGGATATGCTCGCAACAGTAGTGCGTATAGATTCTTGGTACACAAGTCTGAGATTCCTGACATCAATCTGTATATGATAATTGAGTCAAGGAATGCGACATTTTGAAGAGACATTTCCTTGTAAGGAAAGACAAAGAAGAGAGTCTCTCAAAGAACTGATGATACTGTCAATGACAATGATCAGGTTGACCAAAAGTCAAATCAACATGGAAATATTGAGGCAAATGAACCTAGACGTCGTCTAAGTCATTTGGACCCGATTTTCTGACATACTAGTTAGAAAATGAGCCTCGAACCTATGAGAAAGCAATGTCTTCGCCGGAATCACCTTTATGGAAACAAGGCTATTAACATTGAGATTGATTCAATCCTACAAAACCATACTTGGTAGTTGATTGATCTTCTTCAAGGTTGTAAGCCACTGGACTACAAATGGATAATCAAAAGGAAGATGAAAAACGGATGGATCAATAGATAAGTACAAGGCAAGACCTGTCATAAAAGGTTATAGATAAAATGAAGGCCTTGATTACTTTGACACCTATTCACCAGTGACTCGTATCACATCGATAAGAATGCTCATAGCCATAGCAGTTATATTTGGTCTTGAAATACATCAAATGGATGTAAAGACGACATTCTTAAATGGTGAATTGGATGAAGAGATTTACATGGAACAACCAGAAGGGTTTAATGTTCCTGGATAAGAACAGAATGTGTGCAAACTTGTAAAATTCTTGTACGGATTAAAACAATCACTCAAACAATGACATGAGGAAAATTGACAAAGAGATGTTGTCAAGGGGGTTTAAAACCAATGAGTGTGTGTACACCAAATCAAATCAAAAAGGATATGTCATTGTATGTCTCTATGTAGACGATTTGCTGATAATTGGTAACAATCATGAGTTGATTCAGTCTACCAAGAAAGTGTTATCCAGCAAATTTGATATGAAAGATTTGGGAGTAGCTAACCTGACTCTTCATCTATCAAAGAATACTGGCTCAAGCGTATCGCAATTAGAGTATTTAAGGATCATCGGAAGTCTGATGTATCTCACGAATTTGTTGTGATATTTTTATATCGTACCGCAAGTGTACGGTGTCAAGTTTTAGTATGAATGAGTTTAGAATGTCGAACCCACAGGGATTGCGTTAACTCGCATTAAGTATTACAATTGATAATCCTAACTTTATTTAGAAAACAATTAATAAAGATTTTTATAAATAAATAAATATAAAAAAAAATAATTATATAGGAGGTACTAATACGATAGAAATTCTGGATCCTGATTTCACCTAGCTGTCACCTATGTATTTGTTATGCCAATTAATATTTGTTCAGTTATATTGTTTATAAGTCAAGACTCCTAAAATATTCACTCCCTCTCTCGAGCATCAGTGAAAATATCATCAACTACAGACTTCGATATCTTTATAAAAATCCAATAGTTAACAACTCATTACGCTTTGTGATTCTATATTAACGACTTCAAAGGATTACAGATTCTCTCGAACTCTATAAAATCCTAGGTTATATTCTCTAGATCTATTCAAAATCCCCTCTCTCGAGTGATAGATTCTAAACATTCATCATCTCAAATTGTGGCCAGCAATCAAGAAGCATTAAACTCAAAAGAATATAAATAAATTAATAAAACTTCATAACAAAATTGATAAACGAAATACAAGGTTCAAGCATCAATTACATCATTCTCCAGAATTAAGGAGTAAATTCATGACAAAATATAAAACAATAAATAATCAAGCCACGAATCTAATGGAAATCATTAGAGTTTTAAGAAAGAAATAAGAAGATAAAACCCGAATTGAATCTCTTCCTTTTCGGATGTCACAGCCTTAGTCTCCTCTTGTCGCTCTTCAATCCTCTCCTTAGATCTCTAAAAATATGCGTTTCTGTGTTTTGTGCTCTGTATTAGCCTCCTCTTGAGTGTTGGATGTAATGTTATATTTATAGTTGAGGCTGGGGATCTTTGGGTCTCATTAGGATTATTGAAAACCCTAAAATCACTTTCCTGGAGCGTATCTGATTCTTCCCGCAGCGCCGCGGCTCCTTAAGTGGGCACCGCGGCGCCTAACTCTCGGCAAATTGTATGTAGGGTGTGTACTGCTTGTGGGCGCCATGGCGCTCAATTTCTCTCTTCAACTGGCGCCATGGCGCCTTTGCATTTGTCTTTAATTCTCTCACAGACGCCATGGCGCCTTCACTCCATTAATATTAGGCGCTGTGGCGCCTTTTCCTCTGGAATTAGTATGAAATTGTGGCATATGGCACCTAATGATCCCGTGCTCGTCCTGTGTTTCCAAAAGTTCCCAAAATACGTGCAATTGTTCCTAGATCCATGTATTAATGCTCCTACAAATAAAACATGAAATAAACTATAAATGACATTTAAATATCTCGAAATATAACAAAACAGTAAGCTAAAAATGCCGTAATAAGTGGGTATAAACGACATTTATCAAATACCCCCAAACTTAAGGTTTTGCTAGTCCCGAGCAAAAGATAAAATAAAAAACTAAATTCAAATAAATAAATAAAAATAACTAAATTAACTAAGCCACTTTCGTAGGGATCACGATTGCATTTAGCGTATGCAACAAGCCTTTAAACCCCTAGGCGGCCCTAGTGGACGAGTTATAGTCTCGTGAGGACTTACAGCGACGACACCCACAAACGTCATTCACACACAATCATGCAAAAATATAAAAATTAACAAAAGATAGTCTCGATAGTTACGCATAAATATATCCTCAAATAAAGCTTATAAATGATATCAAAGAATCTTCAAAGTACGCAATTGCAACTCAAATCTAAATTCTTGAGTAAATCATCTAAGCTAGACTCACAATGTGTGTGTGTGTAAAGGTTCGGTCACAGCTTTGATCTTAAGTAAGCCAACTCAATGATTTCGTTTAAAAATTAGAATCAATGGGTCAAACCAACCTAGATATCTCAATTATGCTCTGTAATTGCTTTATTTTGTGCTCAGTATGTTATGATTTTTCTTTTCGTTTCTTGTCTCTTTTTCTTTTCTCATTTTTGCATTCATTTTTTTTTAACTCACCTACCCTTTAAGGTAGCATTTCTCCTCATGGTGGTCCTAATACTCGCCCATGGGTAGCTTCACGCTTATCGGTTATAGGTGGTTTATTTTCTTTCTTTAGAGACATTCTTCTTTTTAGTTATACCATACTTCATAACACTAGCAAATCAAGATAGATATCTAAGCAAACGGTCATTCATCGACATGCAATTTCTTCAACTAGTCACATTGTCAATTACCTTAAGTTTTACTGCTAAAAACCTGTTTTTAAGTGCTTACGAGTCTAACATAGATCAGTTATTCAAGACATCAGATAAAAGTAAATCGGTCACTTATCGTTTCTGAAATTTCACCCATAAACAAACAATATTATCACAGGATTTATGCTTTACTATCAAATTTTATTTTTTTTTTTTTCAATAAATTTAAACAACTAATTAGCAAGTAAACATCATACATACACCCCCAAACTTAAAATTTGCATTGTCCTCAATGTAAGATAAATATCAAGAGCAAGAGTGAGGAACAACACTACCGTGCATGGAGTTGATCAGACTCTTGCTGGTTAGAATTTGGTTGCGCGGGCGTTGTGTGTCTCGTGCTCCCTGCATAAATAACATACAAATTAATAAATAGCACACAATAAAATAAAATGAAAAATTAAAATTAAAGAAAATAATTAAATGCAATTAAATGCAAGGGTTGTCTCCCCGCCAGCGCTAAGTTTAACGTCTTCAGCCAGACGCAACCACTCAAATGGTGGTCATGGTAGCTTCTTCTTTTGTATCCACTAACTGATTTGACATGAAAAAGATAGTTTGGCAACTGTGGCAGTTTTATCCAAATATCCCTACTGTTGTTTGGTTATGGAGGATGCAATCTGCCCAATCTGTGTTTCTAAGGACTTCATTGTGGCCTCCATATTTTCCATGTGTGTCTCAATATTATTTAGCCTTGACTCAGTCTTCTCGAATCTCGCTGAAGTACTAGCAACGAACGTGCTCACGAATTCTTCTAAGGAAGATTTCTGCTCATCTTTACTATAGTCAAAACCAGAAGAAGGCTGCAAGGTATTCTCTGTGTTAGCATATGACAGGTTTGGATGATAACGATTAGGCATAAGATTTCCTCTATAGCTGTTGAAGTTCCGATTGTTCACATATTGGACTTGTCCAATGTTCGGGTTTCCTTCCACTAACTGCATATTTGTAGCTGCCGCTGATTCAATAGATGATACTCGTGGTTTTGTCAGGGCTGCTACTTGAGTGGCCAAGGTGGAAATCTGAGCTGTAAGTGCCACAAGAGGGTCTACTTCATAAATCCCAGCCACTTTGGTTACAGTAGCGCGTTCACTTGGCCATTGATAATGGTTAATGGCCATTTCTTCCAATAAATTATGCGCTTCCTCAGCTGATTTCCTGAATAGAGCTCCCTCAGCTGCTGCATCAACCACAGTCCTATTCGGACCATTCAACCCATTATAGAACAACTGAATTTGGACCCAATCTGCATAATCATGTTGTGGGCATCTTCGTAGTAAATCCTTAAAGCGCTCTCATGCTTCATACAAAGTCTCAGTTTCCAGCTGCTTAAATACATTGATTTCTGCCCTCAGTTGAGCTGATTTAGCTGGTGGAAAGAATCTCTCAAGAAATTTTGTGGCTATATCCTGCCATGTCATGATACTCCCTGTCTGTATTGATTGCAGCCAATCCCACGCTTTATCCCGTAAAGAGAATGAAAATAAGTGTAGCCTGATAGCCTCTTTACTCACGCCATTTACTTTTATGGTATCTGCGATCTCCAGGAACATCCTTAAGTGCAAGTTGGGATCCTCTACAGCTGAACCCCCAAACTGATTCCTTTGTACCATGTTGATCAATGCAGGTTTTAACTCAAAACTGTTGGCGTTGATTGGTTGATGGGCAATCCCAGAGCATATATCATCAAGGACCGGTTTGAAGTGATCTCTGATTGCCACATGTCGTGGGTTGTTCTCTATGTTTTCAGCTGCCATTGCTTCTTTTTCAATTTTCCTTTCTTTTCTTAGTCTCCTCGCAGTTCTTTCTATTTCAGGATCAAACATGAGCGAATTGAGACTTGTGGCTTTTCGCATTCACTGAAGCACCAAAAGAAAAATAAAAATCAATAAACAAAATAAAAAAAATAAAAATTAAATACAAAATAAAAATCTAAATTAAAGCTAAAATTACTTGGTAGTAGTATTAATGTGAATTAAACAAACAATCCCCGGCAACGGCGCCAAAAACTTGTTGTGATATTTTTATATCGTACCGCAAGTGTACGGTGTCAAGTTTTAGTATGAATGAGTTTAGAGTGTCGAACCCACAGGGATTGCGTTAACTCGCATTAAGTACTACAATTGATAATCCTAACTTTATTTAGAAAACAATTAATAAAGATTTTTATAAATAAATAAATATAAAAAAAAAAAAAATTATATAGGAGGTACTAATACGATAGAAATTCTGGATCCTGATTTCACCTAGCTGTCACCTATGTATTTGTTATGCCAATTAATATTTGTTCAGTTATATTGTTTATAAGTCAAGACTCCTAAAATATTCACTCCCTCTCTCGAGCATCAGTGAAAATATCATCAACTACAGACTTCGATATCTTTATAAAAATCCAATAGTTAACAACTCATTACGCTTTGTGATTCTATATTAACGACTTCAAAGGATTATATATTCTCTCGAACTCTATAAAATCATAGGTTATATTCTCTATATCTATTCAAAATCCCCTCTCTCGAGTGATAGATTCTAAACATTCATCATCTCAAATTGTGGCCAGCAATCAAGAAGCATTAAACTCAAAAGAATATAAAAATAAATTAATAAAACTTCATAACAAAATTGATAAACGAAATACAAGGTTCAAGCATCAATTACATCATTCTCCAGAATTAAGGAGTAAATTCATGACAAAAGATAAAACAATAAATAATCAAGCCACGAATCTAATGGAAATCATTAGAGTTTTAAGAAAGAAATAAGAAGATAAAACCCGAATTGAATCTCTTCCTTTTCGGATGTCACAGCCTTAGTCTCCTCTTGTCGCTCTTCAATCCTCTCCTTGGATCTCTAAAAATATGCGTTTCTGTGTTTTGTGCTCTGTATTAGCCTCCTCTTGAGTGTTGGATGTAATGTTATATTTATAGTTGAGGCTGGGGATCTTTGGGTCTCATTAGGATTATTGAAAACCCTAAAATCACTTTCCTGGAGCGTATCTGATTCTTCCCGCAGCGCCGCGGCTCCTTAAGTGGGCGCCGCGGCGCCTAACTCTCGGCAAATTGTATGTAGGGAGTGTACTGCTTGTGGGCGCCATGGCGCTCAATTTCTCTCTTCAACTGGCGCCATGGCGCCTTTGCATTTGTCTTTAATTCTCTCACAGGCGCCATGGCGCCTTCACTCCATTAATATTAGGCGATGTGGCGCCTTTTCCTCTGGAATTAGTATGAAATTGTGGCATATGGCGCCTAATGATCCCGTGCTCGTCCTGTGTTTCCAAAAGTTCCCAAAATACATGCAATTGTTCCCAGATCCATGTATTAATGCTCCTACAAATAAAACATGAAATAAACTATAAATGACATTTAAATATCTCGAAATATAACAAAATAGTAAGCTGAAAATGCCGTAATAAGTGGGTATAAACGACACTTATCAGAATTGCACACGAACTGATATCGCTCAAGCCGTGAACAGGCTTAGCAGATATACTAGAAATCCAGGACATAACCAATGGAAAGCCATAGTAAGAGTTTTGAGGTATGAGAAACTTCAAAATATGGGCTACATTACGAGAGATATCCGGCTGTTCTAGAGAGATACAGCGATGCTAACTGGATATCTGATATAGTGGATTTCATATCTACGAGTGGATTTGTTTTCACACTTGGTAATGCAGCCATGTCATGGAAATCCTCGAGGAAAACATGTATTGTCCGGTCTATTATGGAATCATAGTTCATAGCGTTAGACAAAACAGCGGAAGAAGCGGAATGGCTTCGAAACTTCCTGGAGGATATTCCTAGTTGGCCCAAACCGGTGTCAGCGATAAGCATACATTGTGACAGCCAATCGGCTATTGGGAGAGCCCAAAATACAATGTATAATGGTAAGTCTTGACACATACGTCAGAGACATAATACCATACGTCAACTGCTCTTAAGTGGCATAATATCGATCGATTATATTAAGTCGAAGGAAAACCTAATATATCTAATAACTAAAGGTTTTCCTCGAGAGAAAGTTGAGAATTCATCGATGGAAATGGGCTTGAAGCCTATAACTTAAGAATTGTCACTGTGGAAACTCAACCTAGCTGACTGGAGATCCCAAAATCTAAGTTCGAAAGGGACAACCGAAACTTTGTGCAATTCAAAACAAGCACTGAAGAGTTTTGTACTCTTTCCCATTCCGATAATGACGCTGAGTGCTGTCTGTCATGGTTAGGATAAGCTAAGGCTTTTAATGATCAATATATTAGGAGATGAGTCCTAATGAGGGTAAAGACATATTACCTCTTCATAGTAGATCACCTATTTCAAGTAAGAAGTGAGGCAGCTTCCATGGGAATTTTTAAAGGCGGGTTACCCTAAAGTACTTGATAAATCCAAGACCGCTGTTCAAGGCCGAAATGAACATAACCGTAGAACGGGAAATGGTCGAAGTAAAGCTGTGTGTTGGCAATTGTCTTGGTTTACACCAATGACAGAACATTTCAAGACTATGAGTCACTAGTTTGCCAAGTAAATCCGATTGTCATTCACTAGGAAAGGTTCAAGGCGAAAGCTACCTATTTCGAAGTAGCTTTAGTTCACGGAAACTCTCTCAAAATGGTCTGCATGAATATTTGAAAAATTGTGGGGGATTGCTGGAAATTCTTCAAATGTTCAAATAAACTTGTTTGGATAGAGGAGTGACATGTCCTTTGGATGGTACCCCATGAGAACATGTCATCCAAGTGTGTGTAAAATGATCCTATGCTCCAAGGGGTGTTTAGGAGAGGTATAACCTTTTGGAGGGTTGCACCCCAACCCCAAAGGTGCTTTTGAGGCACCATTCCATGCTTATAAAAGAAAGCTTTATGTTCCTTTTTACACACAAGGAAGAAATCTGAATTTCATCCAAAACTGAGAGTCTCATATTGTTTTCTGGAGTCTGAGAGAATTCCACCATATTCCAAGTTCAATATCTTGTTAAGGTGTGCCCCTTGAACAAGAGGAATCCGGGTTATCTTGGGAGAACATTAGTTACAAAAGCCGTAGAGAACCGAGACGGGGCTGATAAGTTCTTAAGGACAGAGATTTATCTCAACTCAGACTACATTTCATCAAGTTTACCAGGTTTTTCTTGTTATCAAAGTTTTAGGGTTTATGCATGTTAGACTAGATCCATTTTCATTTTTCTGGTTTTGATTTGTTTATTGCATGTTAATTTTCTGTTTAATGACACTATATGTACAACAAATATTGCAGTATTGTTGATGGTGTTTTTTAACTTCGAGGAGGTTTGAAGTCTGAGGAGGGGTAGAATGGGGTTTGCACTTAGCAGCAGATGATTGAAGCCCAAGGTCCTTGGGGGTGAGAGGTCAGACAAAGGAGCCCGAGCCCAAAATACATAATAACACTTGAGGGAGAACCGGTTGACGAAGTTAGGTTGGCCAAATTTCGACTTAGGGGAAAAACTTGTGTCCATATATCAGAAGTAGTACAATTAACTCGTGAAAATATGACACGTGTATGTGTGTGTGTTTTTTAAATCCTGAATGTTTGTAGGAGGATGTTATTGGAGTATTGTTGATGGTGTTTTTTTAACTTCGAGGAGGTTTGAAGCCTGGGGAGGGGTAGAATAAGGTTTGCACTTAGCAGATGATGGAAGCCCAAGGTCTTTTGGGGGAGGTCAGAAAGAGGGACCCGAGCCCAAAATACAGAAGAACACTTGAGGGAGAACCAGTTGACGAAGCTAGGTTGGCCAAATTTCGACTTAGGGGAAAAACTTGTGTCCATATATCAGAATTAGTACAATTAACTCGTGAAAATATAACACATGTAAGTGTGTGTGTTTTTTTTTTTAAATCCCGAATGTTTGTAGGATGATGTTATTGTAGTATATATGATATGATATCCCTAATAGAAGATTTTCCGTAGAGGAAGATAGGATTTTTAAGGCTATTTTATTTGGAAATTTTGTTGGTATTTTTTACATGATACTTTTATAAATCCTATCTTGTGAATGAGTAAATGCATGCATATGAAAGATCAAATTACATGTTTAATTCATGTCAATTGTCAAGGAGTACTATTTTTTTTCTTTTTTTCTTTTTAAATAAAGAATTTTATGTTGAAATTAAATGAAAGTATTCACATGTAACTTGTAACAAGTTTATTTACGACTATTAAAACGATATTCATAATTTCGGGGATATGAGAAATGAAAGATGGATACTGGATTCACGCTGAATTATATTGACAAATGAGTACTTCTAGCTGTGGCTAAGTATATATTTTATGAATTTAGATTTAGTGTGGAATTAAATTGTATTGAATTTTTTCCACACGTATATTTATAATAATAAACAATTAAAATACAATTATATATAAATTCTTATTAAAAAAACTACCAATCAAAATTGATTAAAAAAACAAGTACAAAATACAATTTAATATCGAATTCAAATCCATAATTTATGTGAAGATAAATAAATGTTTATCTAGAGAAACTTATTTATTGTTAAATTCACCTTTTGTTCTTATATATATATATCATTTTCTTGCAGGCATCGCTTTCACACAGATGCTGTAGACAGTTTGATGCTATGAAGAAATTTCACCAAGGCAATAAACATTAAAGACGAGTGGCGCTCGCTAAGATTTTTTTTTTTTTTTTTGATTTGTTGGAAATTTCACCGTCAAATTACTCTTTTTGAGTTTAAACGAAGTAAGTAAAATCACTGACTATCTCAAATTCTTACAAAAAACGTACTCCTTAGATTCGAATACAGGACTTGAAAATCAAACCTTCAATCTTACACCACCAAATCATGTCTCTTAGAGACAACGTTCGCTAATATGCTAAGCATATTCGACTAATACGATTCAACAACGTGACTGACATTTGTTAAGAGGGAATAATGTACCATTTTGTAAGCTTTAGTAAGTTGTAATATTTTATTCTTAATAAATGACTTTGTAAATATAAAAATAAATTCTGAACTACTTAAAATTTCTCTACATATTTTACATTCTGTTATTTATAACTTCATTCCACCACCATATTGAAATTATGAGAGTGAATCATCTTTATAAGCATGTGGATTTCAGAATTAAAGTCAGGAATCTGTTGCTTTTCTTATTCTTATTCTTATTTTATTTGTTTAAGAAATCGAGGTCTTCTCAACTGTAACTTTTTTTTTTGAAAAGCTTCTCAACTGTAACTAAACTTCAAGTTCGAGGATTCATTTTAACTAAAGACAGATTATGCCTTGGCCGGAAATTTCATATTTAATTAAGTTGCCAATTTGTCTCCATTCAATGAAAGCATTAGGATCTCAATAGTTCCGAATAGTTTTTTTTTTTTTTTTCCGCAATTTGTGTTTTCTCATTCCGAAATTCAAGTCGTTAAAGTCAAAAGAGATGTGGTTTAGAATTGGTTGACATCACATAGAGAAAGAAAGTTCATGCATCTAGACCCGGCCAAGGTTTCGGTTCGGAACCGGAACCGAACCGGTTGGAACCGGACGGTTCCGGTTCCAGTTCCGGAACCGAACCGGAACCTAACCGGTTCGGTTAGGGTTCCTCCCCTAGCCGAACCGGTTGGAACCGTTGGAACCGTTCGGTTCCAACGGTTCCAACGGTTCCAACCGGATTAATATATATTTTTTAATTTTTTAAATAAGAATTTTATTTGTAATTTAGTGTAATTATGTAATGTAATTTAACGTAATTTGTAATTTACATAATTTATTTGTAATTATGTAATTTTATTTGTAATTATTTTCAAAAAAAAATAATTTAAAGTAATTATTTGTAATTTAACTTTTATTTTCAAAAAAGTAAAAAAAAAAAAAAAAACCGAATGGAACCGGAACCGAACCGGAACCGAACGGTTCGGTTCCGGTTCCATTTTAGTGTGGAACCGGAACCGAACCGGAATTAACGGTTCGGTTCCGGTTCCACACAAAGTGGAACCGGAACCGGACGGTTCGGTTCTGTTCCGAACCGGAACCGGACGGTTCGGTTCGGTTCCGAACCGGAACCGAACCGCCGGCCCGGTCTACCTGCATCCCACTCCATTGGTTGACATCACGGAGTATGTTGGGTTGGAATTTCTCCATGCCCGTCTCATCCTTTATGCGTTTTCATTATGAGATATTTTCAACCTAATGAAGTAAAAAATATCATATTTATTGATAGTGATTTTCAGTCTCGAGAGTTCAGAAGTCCGAAGAAGGATATAATGAGATTTATACTTGACAAATGGTTCAAGGCCCTTGTGATGAGGGGTCAGACAAGAGCGTGAGTCCGAGGTACATAGGGATGTCTGAAAGAAGAGCCAGTTGAGGAAGATAGGTTGGGATACTGACCCGACCGGGTGAGAATGTATCATATCCAGTGGAACTTGAGCATCTGTGAAGGCTGACTCGAGGTGGTGTATCTGACCCGACCTGGTAAAGAAGCAATGAAGAGTATTTAGCGTCGTTCCTCTTGACATATCGACCCAGGGACCGAGGTCGGGGTTATAATATAATGTGCTTATATATGAATGGTGTAAGCCCTACATGATAGTTTGAGCCTCCAGAAGGCTGATATGACTGGAGTTGGTAAGAGATTTCCCTTCTGACACACAGAACAATGTGGAAGTGGTTGAATTGCAGACTATCACGTGCACAAAACGTGTAGCAGAGGATAAATGTGGGAATGATGGCTTTTTGCTAACAGATGATGGTTGAGTTAGAAGACCAGAGCTACTGTTTACAGAGCAGTTGGAGAAGAGGAGCATGAGCGAAAGTAACAGGTCGACATGTGCTGACGTCACGAGTGGGTGTAATAGTAGATTTGAGAGCCTATATAAGGAGGATGGAAGCTCAAATTTAAGGGTTAGCATTTTTTATATTCTACAACTTGTAAAATGGCTCTAAAAAGCTTAAAGATAGAGAGAGAGCTGGTCGGTCTTGACCCGGACTCGTAATAAAAATTCTCCTCTTTGCTCCTGTGGACGTAGGTTGGAGTCATTCTCCGCCGAACCATGTTAAACGTTTGTTTTTTCTCTGTGATTTTTGTTTGCTTGCCAAGTTTGTTTTGGTTCCCAACTAACCAAACAAATTCACTGTTTGAGGGAGGTTTGTTCAAGGACTAGAGTTCCCGAATTACTCCTGGAACAAAAAAAAATCGTCAACAGTTCTAATAATAGACCTTCTGGTGGGGAAAAAATCGGTTAAAAGAGAGAGTCTAGTTACAACTTTGTGTTATTATAATAATAAATTAAAACAAATATCAACACAAATACATCATTCGTTTAATAATTTAGTCAAAATATTTCAATACGGATACAATTAGTTTAATAAACGAGTCGACATGACATGGCACGTTAATTATCATGATTAATAAAATGAGTCAATTTTTTTATTTCATATTGTTGAAATACGATTATATGATTAGTGACATGAATATTCGATTAACATGATTACTTAATTAATAAACGGGTTTTAAATGGATATTTGTGTCATATTATTTGTATCATAAACTAGTAAATATGTTGAGAAAGTATAATACAAAGTCCCCAAGAGGTGTGACTTGGTGGTGTAGGGTTCATGATCTCACCTTGAGGTCCTGTGTCCGAATCCAATGAGTGCGTTTCTTGTAAGAGCTTGGGACAGTCGGAGATTTTACATGTTCCGCTTAAGTCCGTAATGGGTGATTTGGCGGTGGAGTTTCCAATGATTTCAAAATCAAAATTAGTATAAAACGAATATGATTTGATTAATAAACAATTGACATAAATATATGACAATTTTTGTGATCCGAATATAAAACATGTTTGCCCCGTCCTATATTATCACCTCTAAACCTAATGTCGATTCTAAAAAGTAAAAAGCCATCAATTTTACCAATATTAAAGAGGGTGTGTTCAATTGAGATTTTAAAAGATTATTTATAGATAAATAAGTCCAGTTAATTTTAAAAGACTATTTAAAAATATAATGACTTATAAGATTTTGTTACAGTTTTTTTAATCAGGATTTTTTACTTATTGGATTTTAAAAGATTTATATCATAAGAATTTAAAAGATTTGAAAGGCCCATATATATATATATATATATATTACTTTTATGATTGTAATCAACCAACTTTTGATCGGATTATGAGTAATGTATATCTAATTTAAAGAGACATTCTTTTCTTGGGCCATTCTCGTCCAGGTCACCCATTCATTGAATTAACAATGCTATAATTTCTATCATGGTTAGGTGTGGATGCCTCAATCATTACAACTATATTTTCTTTACAAGCTATATTGGCAGTAATATTTCATGGACTTAAGCAATCTATCAATATTTTACTAACAGTGTAGATAACTTTACTGACGAAAATGCTTAATTATTTCAGATTATTTTCTAAGTTTCTGTGGCAGAATGTCATGTCTCTGACTTAGGAATAAAAGATAACACATCGGCATCAATGATCTTAATAATTGATAAATATTTTTTTTTAAAAAAGTAAATAATTAGCGAGAAAATGAGGAAAAAAATCCTTAGTGTGCTAAATTCCCTTTGTACATTATCATCTATCTTATTGAAGAAGTTCTGCTGGCCTCAAAGAAAATCTAGAAAATCTATGATAGAATTTTTCTCCTCGAAAATGAAATTCATTAAGAAAAATGGTTGGAGGAATGACATTACCAGTTGCATTTCAAAGAAAGTCATATTGTTTTATTTGAAAGAAAAAAGAAGAAATTACTAATAAGTAAGTAATTTGTTCACGAAGAGCTAACATGTATGTTCATCTTCTGTTTTCTAATAGTGAAAAAAATCTTATGCAAAGAGTCAAATATCAAATGTTGAAAACTTGAAATGAATTAGCATAACAGGTGCATGAAATTTCGTACCCTTGTCCCTATCCTTATCGTATTGGTCCATTACTTTATTAAAAATTAAATGCCAAAAAGGCCCATACTAGTTCCACCAAGCCCCTCTATAAATGCATAAACCAGTCAGTAAAGCCTTGGGTATCTAAAACATGGCAAAAACTGCATCTCTTTCTCTTTTGCTCTCTCTTCTATACATCATTAGCTTGGCCTCAGCTTCTAGTATCAGTGACAGCAGCTTTATTAAAAGCTCTTGCAAATCCACAACATATCCAGCACTATGTGTCCAGTCTCTCTCGGCTTATGCCACATCAATTCAACAAAGCCCCAGGCAACTGGCTCTCACAGCCTTGTCAGTGAGCCTCTCCAGGGCCCAATCGGCAAAGTCATTTGTGACCAAAATGGGAAAGTTCAGGAGCCTAAAGCATAGAGAGTATGAGGCAATTGCTGACTGCTTAGAGGAGATGGGTGACACCGTGGACCGGCTTAGCAAGTCGGTTCAGGAACTGAACCAAATGGGTCAGGCCAAGGGTCAGGATTTTGTATGGCACATGAGCAATGTTGAGACATGGGTCAGTGCTGCTTTGACTGATGAGAATACTTGTGTTGATGGGTTCAGTGGCAAGGCTTTGGAGGGTAAGGTTAAGTCTTCGGTTAGGGCTCAGGTTGTTAATGTTGCTCAGGTTACTAGCAATGCCCTTTCATTGATCAATCAGTTTGCTGAAAAACACTGAGCCATTTATGGCTATAAAGATATGTTAATGTTACCTTTATGATTTTTGTTTTTTAATCTATGGTTTGTAAAAATTAATCACTTTTATATGAGTGTTAATTTTGAGTGTATTTATGCTTTGTATTGTATCAATCAAAATGAACTTTTTATTAAATTTTTCTCTCTGATTAAGGGTGTGCATTAATCGGTTTTAACCGATTAACCGAACCGTTCCGACCCATTTTTTTATTACGGTTCGGTTAAATCGATTATTGCGGTTAAAATTTTTAACTTTTTCGGTTATTCGGTTCGGTTACGGTTATGAGATTCGTATAACCGAACCGACCGATTAACCGAAATTAAACCATATATATAGATATATTTAATCAAATGTTAGTTAGAATCGGTATTTTTAGAATCGGATATGTGATCCAAAAAATTTAATGCGTCAGTGGTTCGACCGGTTGAAACGTTTCAAAAAAATTGGTAGAAACGACCTACATCATATATAATTTTACTAATTAAAAATTATAAAAATAGTAAATTTTAATTTATTGGATTGGTTAATAACCGAATTAACCATAACCGACCGAAATATAATAGTTAAATCGGTCATATTTTTATTTAACCAAAAATTTCGATTACGGTTAAAAAAATCAAAGATTAATCGACCGAACCGACCGATGCACACCCTATCTATGATATTGTGGCCTAGAAATCTATTGAGGATATATGATGATGTTTTCAAACCAAATCCCTTGATTGAAGGAATTCTTAAATATCAGGCTATAAATTATTACTATTATTATTACATTCAGGGGGTCCCAGTCCCATATTTATGTCTCACTTCTTGCCACGATTAACGGGCTTAACTAATCTTAAAGGAAAATTTATACTTCCCTTTCATTGTGTATAGTGGTTTTTGGTATTATAATATTTTAATTAAAGTAGGCTTCTATTATTTGTTAAAAAATTAAAGATTTAGAAGATAATATCTACTATGAAGATAATATTTATTTATTATCCACTAAATTTTTAGTTATAGGAGATTTGGAATCGATATTCAAAAGAAAAAAATGAGCGGAACTTCTAAGATATTTTGTAAAACTAAGTAAAATCGTATTCATATTTTAAAATTAAGTAAAATTCTTCATGTTGTTTTGCTATAAATATATTTGTCATTATTTGAGTAATTTTCATAAATAAAGAGATATAATGCTAAATTAATAAATACAAATATTATTTCTTCTTTAAATATTTATTAATTTAATTTGAACTATTCAAATTAATATATATATATATATATATGAATTGTTGGAAATCTCTCCGCCAAATCATGTGCTTAAGCGGAGTAGGTAAAACCTCCGGCTGTCCTAGGCTCTTACCAGAAATACACTCTCTGGATTCGAACCCGAGACCTCAATGTGAGATCTTGGACCCTAAATAATTCAATTTTTTCTTTAAAAAAAATCAAATTAATTAATAAAAACCTATGCAAAAGGGTTTACTTAATTTTAAAATATGAAAAAAAAAATTACTTGATTTTATTAAACATCAGAAAAATTTCGCTTATTATCCCATTTTCAAAATATCAAACATTCATCTCAAATCTCTATCAATATCAAACATTCATCTCAATCTTTTAAGATTTTATATATCTTTTTGAAAGGATTATTTACATTTAATTATTATGGTAAAATGACAACTACGTTTTGCACTATTAAAATTATATTAATCTAACATTTTACTATTAAACTTATACAAAATCAAATATTTTATTATTTTTCTATTAAAATCATTATTGATTATTAATTGACCTTAATGTTAAAATATAACAATCAAAATATTAGGTTTCATATATTCTTAATAGTAAATTGTAATTCGTCAATACTCACGATACTCAATAACTTTGTAATAAATTAAAATAAAAATAATTTTTTTAAAAAAAAGGAAAATTAATATTTTCCACATGATAAATAACATAAATACTGTCTATCACGAAATTTTTGATATAATTTTCTTTTCCATTTGAAATTTTAAATGTGTTCACACTTCTACTTTTATAAGATAAAAAATAGATAATCTTTTTCTAAATTAAATGAATAATATGTATATTTTTTCACTTTATCAGGTAGGTAGAAAAGAATAACGAATACTTAAAATTTGAAAAAAAAAATGAAAATATCCCATATTCTAATTTCTCAAATTTTTTATTTTTTTTTAAAAAGAAGATAATATCAACAGCGTTTTCGTGGGTGTGCACTGTGAAAGTGGGAGGATAAGAATTCAGAGCGGCTTTTGTGGGGGACTTTCCGTCTTTGCTATGACCACGTGACAAGATTTTATCACTTTCCTTTGAAAGGGGCCGAAAGCTAATCTTTAAATAATTCAAAATATTAGGGTCTGAAACTGAAATTGAAGAAAGTACAAGGATCACATTCACACTCTTTTGATTCTTTCCGACTTTTTTTTTTTTTTTAATCGTTGGAAATCTCGTTGCCAAATTATTTCTTTCAGACATAAATTACGTAAATAAAATCACCAACTGTTTCAGACTCTTATAAAAAATGTACTCAATAAATTTGAACCCAAGATCAGATTCCGAACTTTATATTACCAAAGTATTCTAAATTCTCATTTTTGTGTAAACATAAATTCAAAAATATCCCTTTTTTCAAGGTTTTTCGGCGGTAACCAGTCAATATGCCATTAAAGAAAGTTTGACCTTATTATGATCTTCAAACAGTAATAAACAAAAAATATAAGTAACTCATATGAAGGGAAGCGATGATGAATTAGATTACAACTAGCATTGAGCTTGTGACCAATTAATAATATCATAACAAGTGAGTTTAGCCTTAAGTCCAGCCTTGAACTAAGGGCCGAGCCAGGATCCAAAATTTATATAATTAAGATATTCAAAGAGTAATATTAGAGCAAAAATATTATTATGCCGAAGGATATGTTGTAAAAATTTAGTGTCATTAAACAATAATATAACATGCATACAAACAGATCAACACCAGAAAAATAAATCTAGATGCTATTAAACCCTAAACCAATAAGTACCAGAAAAACCTGATTAAATTGTCCAAGTCGAGATAATCTATGTCCTTAAGAACTTATTGGCTCCGTCACAGGTGCTTTACGAATTCGTTTTACCAACGTTCTCCCAGGATTACTTGGATTCTTCTTGTTCAAGGTGCACTCCTTAACAAGTATTTGAACTATGATAAAATGGTGGATCTCTCTCAAAACAAAGAAAACAACAGTGTCTCTTTTTAATCTCTGAAAAATGGTTGTATTTTTCCTATCCTTCCATTTGGAATAAAAGCCTTCTTATATAAGGCATTGTGGGGTGCCAATAGGACACCCCTTGGGGTGGGATAAAACCCTCCTAAGGATTGTGTCCTTCCCTTGCACCCCTTAAAGCCAAAAGGACAAAAATACCCCCCGAATATTATAGGAATTTCCAACAATCCCCCACAATTCTTATAATATTCAAGATGACACTTGAGAGAGATACCGTGAGCTAAAGCTGCATCGAAATAGGTAGCTTTCGCCTTGAACCTTTCCTAGTGAGTGACAATCGGATTTACTTGGCAAACCAGTGACCCATAGTCTTGAACTGTTCTGCCGTTGGTGTAAACCAAGACAATTGCCAACACACAGCTTTAATTCGACCATTTTCCCGTTCTACGGTTGTGTTCATTTTGGCCCTGAACAACGGTCCTGGATTCATCAAGTACTTTAGGGTAACCCGCCTTTAAAGGTTCCCATGGAAGCGGCCTCACTTCTTACTTGAAATAGGTGATCTGCTATGAAGAGGTAATCTGTCTTTACCCCCATTAGGACTCATCTCCTAATATAGTGATCATTAAAAGCCTTAGCTTATCCTAACCAATGACAGACAACACTCAGCGTCATTATCGGAATGGGAAAGAGTACGAAACTCTTCAGTGCTTGTTTTGAATTGCACAAAGTTTCTGTTGTCCCTTTTGAACTTA
Organism: Zanthoxylum bungeanum; assembly: GCA_019454045.1. Classification (NCBI taxonomy): domain Eukaryota; kingdom Viridiplantae; phylum Streptophyta; class Magnoliopsida; order Sapindales; family Rutaceae; genus Zanthoxylum; species Zanthoxylum bungeanum. The sequence goes on along the minus strand of SKCR01007839.1, from coordinate 144,959 downwards.
GATCTTGGGATCTCCAGTCAACTAGGTTGGGTTTCCACAGTGACAATTCTTAGATTATAGGCTTCAAGCCCATTCCCCTCGATGACTTCTCAACTTACTCTCGAGGAAAACCTTTAGTTAGTGAATCCGCTAGGTTTTCCTTCGACTCAACATAATCGATCGATATTATGCTACTTGAGAGCAGTTGACCTATGGTATCATGTCTCCGACGTATGTGTCGAGACTTACCATTATACATTGTATTTTGGGCTCTCCCAATAGCCGATTGGCTTTCACAATGTATGCTAATCGTTGGCACCGGTTTGGCCCAACTAGGAATATCCTCTAGGAAGTTTCAAAGCCATTCCGCTTCTTCCGCTATTTTGTCTAACGTTATGAACTCTGATTCCATAGTAGACCAGGCAATATATGTTTGCCCCGAGGATTTCCATGACACGGCTGCATTACCAAGTGTGAAAACAAATCCAACCGTAGATTTGGAATCCACTATATCAGATATCCAGCATCGTTGTATCCCTCTAGAACAGCAAGATATCTCTCGTAATGTAGCTCATATTTGAAGTTTCTTATACCTCAAAACACTTATTATGGCTTTTCCAGTGGTTATGTCATGGATTGCTAGTATATCTACTAAGCCTATTCACAGCTTGAGCGATATCAGTTCGTGTGCAATTCGTGAGATACATCAGACTTCCGATGATCCTTGAATACTCTAATTGCGATATGCTTAAGCCAGTATTCTTTGATAGAGGAAGAGTTAGGTTAACTACTCCTAAATCTTTCATATCAAATTTGCTGGTTAACACTTCTTGGTAAACTGAATCAACTCATGATTATTACCAATTATCAGCATATCGTCTACATAGAGACATACAATGACATATCATTTTTGAGTTGATTTGGTGTATATACACTTATCACACTCATCGGTTTTAAACCCACTTGACAACATCTCTTTGTCAATGTTCTCATGTCATTGTCTAGGTGCTTGTTTTAATCCGTACAAGAATTTTACAAGTTTGCACACCTTCTGTTCTTTTCCAGGAACATTAAACCCTTCTGGTTGTTCCATGTAAGTCTCTTCATCCAATTCACCATTCAAGAATGACGTCTTTACATCCTTTTGATGTATTTCAAGACCAAATATAGCTCCTATAGCTATAAGCATTCTACTAATGTGATACGAATCACTGGTGGATAGGTGTCAAAGTAAACAAGGCATTCTTTCTGTCTATAATCTTTTATTACAAACCTCGTCTTGTACTTATCTATTGATCCATCCATTTTCATCTTTCCAATTGTAGCCCAGTGGCTTACAACCTGGAGGAAGATCAACCAACTCCCAAGTATGGTTCTGTAGGATTGAATCAATCTCACTGATAATCGCCTCTTTCCACAGAGGTGCCTCCAAAGAAGACATTGCTTCTTTATAGCTTCAAGGCTCATTTTCTAACAAATATGTCAGAAAATCGGATCTGACTCTTGGTTAACCTGATCACTGTCCTTGACAGTATCAACAGCTCTTTTTGAGAGACTCTCTTCTTTGTCTTTCCTTACAAGGAAATGTCTCTTCAAAAATATTGCATTCCTTGACTCAATCATCACATTCGGATTGATGTCAGGAATCTCATACTTGTGTACCAAGAATCGATACGCACTACTGTTGCAAGCATATCCGAAGAATATACAGTCAACAGTTTTGGGTCATATTCCACCTTCTTAGGTTTAGGAGCCATCACCTTGGCAATTGGCAAGACACCCCCACATTTTCAGATATTTGTAGGAAGGTACATAACCTTTCCACAACTCATATGGTGTCTTGTCCAATCTTCTGTGAGGAAGCTTGTTCAGAACGTAGTTCGCGGAAAGCAGGGCTTTCCCCCACAAGTTCTGAGGTAAACCAGAACTAGTCAACATGACATTCATCATTTCCTTCAACGCTCGGTCTTTGTACTCAGCAATCCCATTTTGTTGAGGAGAATACGGAGCAATGGTTTCGTGAATAATTCCGTGCACATAACAATATTCACCGAATGATGAAACGTATTCACCACTTTTATCACTCCTGATTCTTTTGATTTCCTTGCCAAGTTGATTTGCAACTTCGTTCTCAGTGTATAAAGCTCTCAATAGCTTCAGCTATGCTCCTCAGCAAATACACTTAACTGAATCTTGTGCTTTCATCGATAAAAGTGACAAAATACTTTTTACCGCCTCTTGTTTGCACAACATTCATGTCACATACGTCAATGTGTACAAGTTCCAAGGGTTCAGAACTTCATTCTATGATGTTCTATGTATTTTTATTTCAACACATGCCTCACACTTATGTTGGCTATCAATGCAAATTTAGGTATAAGGTCCATGTTAATTAATGTACGTATTGTATCATAATTAACATGTCCTAACCTCTCATGCCATACATTTTGTGACTCAATAATATAAACAGAAGTTTCAGCTTTATTAATAGCACAATTGACAGTCATTGAAAATACCCTCAGCGAGGTATCATTTTCCTACATAGACATCATTTTTGGTCAATACAATCTTGTCAGAAACAAACACAAACCCGAGACCGAGTTCTTCCGAATATCTGGAACATGCAAACATTCTTATATGTAAGCTCCGTTCCAGATATCATTTTCAGAACTATTGTGCCTTGTCCAACCACTCTAGAGGTAGACGAGTTTCCCATTGTCAGATGATCGCCGACATCGACCTTTCTGATACGAGGAAAACATCTTGCTATCAGAACAGATATGACGAGTAGCCCTAGTGTCTACCCATCATTCTCTCGGATTCCCAACCAAGTTGGCTTCAGTTACCACTGCTGAGAGATTCATTTCTGAAATCTCATCAGTTAACTGCTCATCTTCAGCGACATAGGCCTCATTTTTCCTGCCATTGTCCTGAGATATCTTGTTTCTGCAGACCTTTGTTTTACGACCGCTCTTTTCACAGTTGTAGCACTTCCCATTGAACTTCTTGTTCGCTTGGGAAGAATCAGCTTCACTGTTCTTTCTTTTCTTGCTACCTTTACATCCCAAAGATGTTGGCCTTAGACTCCATAGTCTTGTAGCTGGCCTTCTCGGACATCATGTTGTCCTGTTCGATTCTCAATCGAACTCCAAGGTCTTCAAGGCTCATCTGCTTCTTTTTTGTGTTGCAGATAGCTCCTGAAGTCCTTCCATGATGGAGGCAACTTTTCAATTATGGTGGCAACTTGAAACGTCTCACAGAGTTTCATTCATTCATCCAGTATTTCATGAATGATCTAATGTTGTTCACCCAACTGAGACATCACTGTCCTTGAAACTACCATCTTGTAGTCCAGGAACCTACCCACGACAAATTTCTTTTGTCCGGCATCCTCAGTTTTGTATTTATTCTCGAGAGATTCCCTGAGAATCTTCACAGAAGTCATGCCTTGGTACACATTGTACAGGGTATTGTCAAGACCACCCAAAAGTAGTTCTTGCATAAGATGTCTCCAGACATCCAAGTCTGTTCTCGCTCTTCCTTGGCCAATTCGGATTCACCCTCCACAGGACCCGGAGGATCTTTGAGGAATTTTGCCAACTGAAGAGTTGTCAGGTAGAACAGCATCTTGCTCTGCCATTGTTTGAAATTTGCCCCACCAAATTTCTCCGGTTTTTCTCCATGAGAGACCGGTACCGTGATATTTCCGCTAGCCATATGTAACTGGAAAATCAACAGGGTCAATTAGTCTACGAAAGACAAATTGCACAACGATCAACGAATGATCTGGTACAAGTGATATACGATAGATGTAGATATATTTTCAATCAAGATTGGATGGAAACTTGTGTATTATTACACTTTAAATTCTCAACCAATTATGCAACAACCAAACAATTTCAACTTTATCACTATGTGTATGCTTGTGATAATTGAACAACCTAATAATAACTTAAATCTATACTTCCAAGATTAATGTGTTAACAGTATATGACTAACCAAGTTAATATTATTTAAGTTTGCAGTTTTAAGAATTACAGGACTATTTCGTTAGTGTCACGTTCGTATCTACGTTCGAACGAGACTGTCCAGTGTGTGTGCGTTCGTGTTGCGTTTGATAACGCGTTCGAACGATGTGTTCCAGAGAGTTCACGTTCGAGTAGCGTTTGATAACGCGTTCGAACGGAATGATTCCAGAGTGTTCACGTTCGTATAGCGTTCGTGAACGCGTTCGAACGTAATGATTCCAGAGAGTTTGCGTTCGAGTTGCGTTTAGTACGCGTTCGAACGTTCTAAGGCAGAAGGCTTGCGTTCGAGGTGCGTTTGAAGACGCGTTCGAACGTTCTTACGAGAATTCAAATTTTTAGCCTTCGCGTGCGTTGGGCGTTCGAACGCCCTACAGGTTTTTCATGCACAGTTCGTATTTTCCAGAAAATATTCAAACCCTAACATGCAAATTACTATTTAATAACACGATATCAATAAGTTCTTAAGATTGTTGTAAAAATTTAGTGTCATTAAACAATAATAACATGCATACAAACAGATCAACACCAGAAAAATAAATCTAGATGCTATTAAACCCTAAACCAATAAGTACCAGAAAAACCTGATTAAATTGTCCAAGTCGAGATAATCTCTGTCCTTAAGAACTTATTGGCTCCGTCACAGGTGCTTTACGGATTCGTTTTGCCAACGTTCTCCAGGATTACTTGGATTCTTCTTGTTCAAGGTGCACTCCTTAACAAGTATTTGAACTAGGATAAAATGGTGGATCTCTCTCAAAACAAAGAAAACAACAGTGCCTCTTTTTAATCTCTGAAAAATGGTTGTATTTTTTATATCCTTCCATTTGGAATAAAAACCTTCTTATATAAGGCATGGAGGGGTGCCAATAGGGCACCCCTTTGGGTGGGATACAACCCTCCTAAGGATTGTGTCCTTCCCTTGCACCCCTTAAAGCCAAAAGGACAAAAATACCCCCGAATATTATAGGAATTTCCAACAGGATATACCCAAACAGACATGACAGCACGGTCCATATTAAAAAGTTAAAATCTAAAAAAAAAAAAATTAAAAATCTAAAGTGGCATTTTACATAGTTAATAAGTATCAGACATAATTTATATGTTTAGCCTTTTTTTTAATGGTTGAAAACTCCACCGCTAAATCACTCATTTCGAATTTAAACGGAACAAGTAAAATCATTCGTTGTCCCAGATTCTTATAAGAAATATACTTATTGGATTCAAATTCAGGACCTCAAGGTCAGACCCTAAGGTCAGACCCTAAACCCTACACCACCAACTAAGTAGACATAATTTTAATTGCAAAGAATAATATAGTGATGGACTGTGTACTCAAATCAACTTAGGTTTGTTTGTTATCACTTTTCAAATACATCTTAATCAAGTAGAGATTTTATTAATAGAGGTTTTAGAAGTAGAATTTTTGATAAAAAATTTTCAAGTTTTTGGTGGTAAGTGAGAGTTTTTATTTAAAAAAAAAATTAATTTATGGGACAAAATTTTTTAAGTTATGTTATAAAATTAATGAAATGAATTGTTAAATTAAATAATGGTATTATAGATAATTTAACAATTTAAAATTTTTTATAACCTCTACTCGCAAAAATCTAAATTTTGAGTTTTTTCTAATAGAGGCAAAATAATTTTTTAATCATCAAATATCTACTTAAAATACAACAAATACGATTAAAAAATTTGAAAAGAGTTTTTAGAATTAAAAAGCCCTTTTACCTCTATTAGAAGCGATATAAAACAATAATATAGTGTCTGTTTGGTATGTCTTCTATTAGAGGTAAAATAGATTTTTTAATCTCAAAAGCTCTTTTCAAATTTTTTGGTGGTATTTAGTTGCATTTTAAGTAGAGATTTTGAAGATTAAAAAACTATTTTATCTCTACTAGCAAAATCCCAAGTAGAGCTTGAAAAGTTTTTTTAAATGGGTAAATTATCTATAATACTCATATTTAATTTAGCATTCTTTCATAACACAACTTAAAAAAACTTATCTAATAAAGTAATTTTATAATTTTTAATAAAAGTCATCATTCACAACCAAACACTTAATTTTTTTTAATTTTTATTTTATCAAAAGCTCTATTTCTATAAACTCTACTAATAAAAATTCTACTTGAAGAAGCTCCTTTAGAAAAAATATACCAAACGGACCTTTAAATAACGTAGCAACTCTCAAGTCTAAAATAGGATAAACCTCTTTCAAAAACACACGATACTTATGTTTACATATATAGCATTATTTTTTGGACAAATTAACCAAGATGATTGAATATTCCGTGTAAGCCTTCTGCATGAATATTGATTTTTTTTTTTTTTTTAAAAAGAATGTTACATGCATGAATGTTTATTGGTCTTTAACTTGCACCACTTGAAAACCATTACCCCATACTCTATGATCCTCCAGTTGAATATGGGCACCCATCCATCAGTCCATGACTTACTATGAGTTAACACTCCAATAATGCTATATATTAATTTATTGCCTAATATGAGCCAAATGACTCATGGCTTTTTGAATTATGTAATTACTATTTTAATTACATATTGTAATGACTCAAATCCCATAGCTGATTGAATTGGTAATGTGGTGTTAGGGAATACAATTTTTTTTTTTACCGGACAATAGCGAATGAATTTAGAGGTGACATAAAGACCCGATTTTAGTCGCAACGTTTATAATATTTGAGTTAATATATTAAGGTCCAGTAAGAGTTATAATAGTTAGACTAATATCATTATGATTAGTAAATACTTTTAGACATTTAAATATTATGACATGTTAACAAGACTTGCTGACATTTGATAAGCTTTGTTAACAAATATCCACCACGTACATGTATTTTCATGAATAAAAAAAAATAGAAGGAACCAAAAGCTCCCCACACACCCATGTTTCTTTTTCTTCATTTATTTTTCTCTCTAGCAAAGAACCTCCAAGTCTTAGTCCAAAAAAAATTTCCACATTTTCTACCAAGATCTAGAGCTCTAAAACCACATGCAAACTTGAAAAGTGGGATAAGAGTGCTTAGGGAATTCTACTTGTGAAAAAACAATTTGATCAAGGTGAGAAAGGTAAAAACCCAAATCTTGGATTACTAAGTTTTGATGATTTGATACTTGAATAATGTTGTTGGTTTGAGTTTAATGATGAATATTGTTCGGGTTTTGGTGCGGGCGCAGTGGAAACTCGCGGTTCGGGTGAAATCATAATTTTAAAACTTTTAAATTACCGAATAAATTATTCAATATCAAATATGAATAATTCATTCATATTTCACCTAAACATATTTATTCGATATCAAATAACGACATAAATAACCAAGAAACGTCATGAAATTTTTACGAAAATGTTTTTCCGTAAAATGACATAAAACGCGTTTTTGACCGAACCAACTACCAAATATACATGAGAGCTGCCCAGGTTAGCCCCAATAGTGTTATGGCAATTCACAGACTGCCCGAACAGAGACAAATTTACTGTTTGATCAGCTGTCACCCGATTGGCTCAAAAGTCATCCGGTAACGCCGTTTTTCGCCGTTTTTCGCCGTTTTCACCTATTTCAACTCCAAAACAATTTCCGGCAATTGTTTCAACACCCAAAACGCATCCAATATTATTTTATGACATTATTTTCATCACCATATAAACAATATTTCTAGATCTGATCTAGAAGCAAAAAACATCAACTTTTCATGCTTTAATCCAACTTTTTCAACATTAATCTAATTAATCTTAACACCAACCAAAGTCACCACAAATGAACCACCCAAGCACAATTCTAGGCATTACAAGAGTGGTCATAGCACTCTAGAATGGCAACATATCATCAAATGATCAAATTGAATAAATATTACAATAATATTATCCAAATCTACTTCACACATGCTTAAAGCCTTCCAATTCATCCTCCAAACCATAAAGCCCCAAATTTATAGAAAAGAATAAACCCTAGGATCTCACTAGATCATCAAGAAATAAGAAACATAATTTCTAAGCTTAGGTATATAAAGAATTAGCTTTTATTCTCTTGATTCCTTAGCTTTTTTCTTGATTTTCTTGATTTTCTTTCCTTGAATCATCAAGTAATTTGGCGGTGTATTTTGGAGAGTGGAATTCAGCCATGGCTTCTCTAAAATGAAGAAAACAATTTTTTCCAAATTAAAGGAAGGAGTGACCGACTTTTATGGGCATTTTTATCATTTAAAGCATTTTAATTTCATTAAATTAAAAAACAATATAAGATAAATTCTAACTTTGACAAATCAAATTTGCACACTTAGCTTAATTAAAACATGCCACATGTGTCAATAATAATTAAACATATTGTATAACATTTATGTAATATGGGACATTAATTAATTATTCAAATATCTAAATAATAAATTAATATAATTATTATATATATGTATTTTATTTATATTAAATAACAAATACATATATTAATGACATGTGTCAAAAACTCACTTGATAATTAATTAACGTGTATCTAATCAAATTATGTATCATATATAAATACATAATAAGGATGTATTGCATAATTTCATTTCTCTTCAAAGATGTAAAAGTTTATAATTGTAATTTGTGTATTGCATAATTCCACTTCTGTTCAAAGATTATATTTCCAATTATAGTTGAGGTGGGAAGATTAGGTTGGTCCCATAAATCCTCAAGTATGACAATATTTTAATATCAATTTTAGGATGATTATGAGGATTTGTAATACACAAATTTTATATTGTTAAATAGTACCCTAACTAGACTAGACTTTTGTAGATAACAATTATTACAATTATTACACGGTAATTGGGAAATCCGAATATGACAAAATTACAATTATAATTATTATCCTCGGAGCAGACCCTAACGGCAGACCCTGAAAGCGGAGGCAGGGACTGATGAGCAGAGGCAGAGGCAGATGGCAGAGGCTGAAGGCAGAGACTGACAGCAGAGGCTGAGGCTGAAAGCAGAGGCAGAAGATGAAGAGTGAGGCAGAGGCTGAAGCTGAGGCAGAGGCTGTTGGCAGATGCTGATGATGCTGAGGCAGAGGCTGTTGGCAGATGCTGATGCTGAGGCAGAGGCTGTTGGCAGATGCTGAGTCAGGCAGAGGCTGTTGACAGATGCTGATGGCAGGCAGAGGCAGAAGATGAAGCTGAGGCTGAAGCTGAAGCTGAAGCTGAGGCAGAGGCTGTTGGCAGATGCTGATGCTGAACTTTCCCGAGGCTTGTTGTAAAACAACAATATCCTTAAAACAAATTCGTCCCCTACCGTAGGTGCAGTAGAACGTGAGACGATTGTTTCCCAGGATACAACGGAAACGTACGAGAAAGGGCACCACCAGACTCGTATCCAACGAACCACAAAGTGTTTGAACTCTCCTTTTAACAAAACAAAGAAAATGATCTTTCGTGTGTGTGCTATGTCTTTCTCTATTTTCTATTTCATATCTTGAAAACAAGAACTGATGTTGTTTATATAGGAAAAGAAAAACACATCTCAATTAATAGAAATTAACTTGCCAATTAAATTTCATAATGGGAGATGTTACACATTGTTGTAACCACTAAGCTAATTAAATTAGCACTAATGGAAATTAAACTATATAACCACCAAGCTAATTAGATTAGCACTTATGGAGATTAAACTTTGTAACCACCAAGCTAATTAAATTAGCTGTTATGGAATTACAAAAGGCTTGAAAATTGTGAACTTTGAGCAACAATTTCTCATTCACCCAAGCACCATTTTAAGCATATGAATATACCATTTCGAAGTACTCACGGAGGAGTATCCGAATCATTCAATAACAACCACTAACACGAAGTGGACCATGCTTAAAATTGAGCCTCAAAATGCTTATAAATAAGCATTTTTCCAACAATCCCCCACATGAATGAAATTGGCGAAAAACGTCGAATAAAATTATTTTTATAAAACATTTTATTTTGACCTAGAAGAGTTCAACGGTTCAACACCTGCATAGGATAGGTAGGCCACAGCCTTTGAACCTTCCCTTGTGAAAATATATCTCATTACTGACTGACAGTTGACGCGATGTCATTGAACTGTACTGCCGTTCATGTAATTGGAGAACACATATCACACAGATATTTTACCTACACATTTGAGTTCTCATTATTATGTTCATTTTGGCCATGAACATCTACCTGGTTCTGCAAGAGTTTCTAAAATTGTGCCCCGTACAATTCCCTTTGAAGCGGCCCCACTTCTCTCTCACATAGGTGATTTCTTATTTAAGAGTATCTCGTAATACTCTGCTCGGATTCCCGACGCATAAGAATCATTAAAAGCTTTTGCTTAACCTCTATCCATACGAGCATCACTGTTTCATTTCATCATAGGAATGGACTAGAGGGTAACCCCCCACAGTGATCCAATTATGTCTTTTACGAGTAGGTTGTCCCATTGAACCTAGATCTTGGGATCTCCAGTCAACAAGGTTGGGTTTTCCTTCGTAATAAACATTTATCTAATGGGCTTCAGTCCCATTCCCCTCGATGATTTCACAACTAACTCTCTATTTAACCCTTTGGTTAGCGGATCCGCAATGTTATCCTTTGACTTTACATAGTCAATCGAAATAACTCCAGTAGAGAGTAATTGTCTAACGGTATTGTGTCTACGACGAATATGTCTAGACTTACCATTATACATATTGTTATGTGCCCTTCCAATTGCAGATTGACTATCGCAATGAATGCAAATTGCTGGCACTGGCTTAGGCCAACTTGGAATATCCTCTAGAAAATTTCGAAGCCATTCTGCTTCTTCAGCACACTTGTCTAATGCAATGAATTCTGATTCCATTGTAGATCTGGCTATCACAGTCTGTTTGGAGGATTTCCATGATATAGCTGCACCTGCTAGTGTAAACACATAACCACTAGTAGACTTTGAGTCTTTCATGTCAGATATCCAATTAGCATCACTGTATCCTTCGACTACAGCTGGATATCTATGATAGTGCAACCCATAATTACGAGTAAAACGTAAGTACCTAAGTACTCTCACTATTGCTTTCCAGTGATCAACCCCTGGATTACTCGTATATCTGCTGAGCTTGTTTACTGTACAGGCTATATCAGGCCTTGTACAACTCGATAGATACATCAAACTCCCGATCACTCTAGAGTATTCTACTTGAGATATACCATCTCCCCTATTCTTTGATAGGTGTAAACTCACATCTAAGGAGTTCTAGCCACAGCTGAATCATCATTGTTGAATTACCAAGAATTTTGTCCACATAGTGCGACTGATCAAGAATAAGTCCATCTGGACTTCTCGAGATCTTTATTCCCAGAATGACATCTGCAAGACCCATGTCTTTCATGTCAAACTTGGATTTCAGCATATTCTTGATAGATTTCACCATTTTGACATTACTCCCGACAATCAGTATGTCATCAACGTAGAGACATAAAATGACATAGCCAACTTCTGTCTCTCTGACATAAATGCATTTATCACATTCATTGATTTTGAAACCATTTGCCAACATGGTGTCATCAAACTTTTTATGCCACTGTTTCGGGGCTTGTTTCAATCCATACAAGGATTTAACTAACTTACAGACTTTCTTTTCTTGTCCTGGAGCTATAAAGCCTTCAGGTTGTTCCATGTAGATTTCTTCATCTAAATCTCCATTCAGAAAGGCTGTTTTCACATCCATCTGATGTACCTCAAGATTGCGCAAAGCTGCAATCGCTAGTATCATCCTTATGGAATTTATTCTCGTTACAGGAGAATAAGTATCAAAGTAATCAAGACCTTCACGTTGTCTATAACCTTTAATTACAAGTCTTGCTTTGTACTTGTCAATTGATCCATCTGCCTTTATTTTCCTTTTGAAAATCCACTTGGACCCTAAAGGCCTACATCTGGAGGAAGATTCACTAACTCCCAGGTGTGATTTTGTAAGATGGATTCAATTTCACTATTGATGGCATCTTTCCACAAGGCATCATCAGCTGACCTTACCGTTTCGTTATAGCTTTGAGGATCATTCTCTAACAAGAATGTCAGAAAATCTGGACCAAATGATTTTTCCGTTCTAGCTCTTTTGCTACGTCTTAGTTCAGGTTCAACAACTTGTTGATCCTCTGGAACATTAATTTGTTCTCGGTCCTGACTATCTTCAATGATAGTCTCATGTGCCCTTTTGTGCACATCTGAATTCGAATTAGTTTTACAAGGAAAAACGTATTCGAAAAAAGATGCATTCCTCGATTCCATTATCGTATTCTTGTGAATATCTGGTACATTAGACTCATGCACAAGAAATCGATAAGCATTACTGTTATGGCATATCCTATGAAAATGCAATCAACAGTTTTTGGTCCTATCTTCACCTTTTTAGGTGGAGGAATGACTACCTTGGCAAGACACCCCCACACTCGAAGGAATTATAGGAAGGTACTCTTCCTTTCCACATTTCATAAGGAGTTTTCCCTGCTTCTTTCCGTGGTACCTTATTTAAAAGGTAATTAGCTGATAAGACAGCTTCTCCCCACATAGTCTGAGGTAAGCCAGAACTGATTAACATAGCGTTCATCATCTCTTTCAATGTACGATTCTTACGTTCCGCAATCCCATTGGATTGAGGCGAATAAGGAGCTGTGGTTTGATGTATGATTCCATTTGTTCACAAAGTGATTCAAAAGGGAAAACATACTCACCACCACGATCACTTCTTAACTCCTTAATTCTTTTATTCAGTTGGTTCTCAACTTCATTCTTATAGAGAACAAATTTCTCTATAGCTTCGTCCTTGCTTTTCATTAAATAACTAGCAAAATCTTGTGCAATCATCAATAAAGGTAATAACTATTATACCGCCTCTCGATTGTATTGAATTAAAATCACATACATCGGTATGAATTAGATCAAGTGGTTCCGACACTACAAGAATTATGGCTTTTAGCGTCCAAATATTTAGCGTCGAAACATATGCGACGCTAAAAGTTAGTTTTAGCGTCGAATATTAGTTTCGACGCTATATGTCATGTTTTTAGCGACGGAATAAAAATTCGACGCAGAATATAATTTTTTAGCGTCGAATATAGTTTCGACGCTAAAAACAGAACTTTAGCGTCGAAAATATTCGACGCTGAATAATTATATTATTGCAATAATTTTTGGTGCCAAATATTAACTCTTAGCGTCGAAACACGGAGTCGACGCCAAAAATATACTTTAGCGTCGAACATATATCGTCGCTAAAGGTGTATGAAGTTTCCACCGGCAAATCCTTGACTCTTTCGCGTCTAATTTACATTCGACGCTAAAAAGGAAACAATTAGAGTCGAATGTGAATAATCGACGCAAAAAAAAATACTTTTAGCGTCGAATATTTTTTCGACGCTAAAGAGTTATGAAGCTTCCACCGACAGTCCTTGATTCTTCGCGTCTAAATTTAATTCGACGCTATATGTTTGATATTTAGCGTCGACAAAACGGTGTCGACGCTAAAAACGTATATAATTAGCGTCGATTTTGAATATTCGACGCCAAAAATAATACTTTTAGCGTCGAATATTGTTCGACGCTAAAGAGTTATGAAGACAGAATGATTCTTTCGCGTCTAAATTTAATCCGACGCTAATTTTTTATATTTAGCGTCGAAAAAACGTTTTGCGACGCTAAAAATGGAACATGTAGCGTCGAAACAACCTTTTCGACGCTAAAAACGGCAACAATTAGCGTCGAAATACTAAATGCGACGCTAAAGATAGATTAAAAAACAGAAGGTCGACCACCCCTTCTCCCCCTCTGTTTTTTCTTCATTCTCTTCGTAAAAATCCTCTGAAATCTGAGAATTTCTCCTCTACAGCCTCACATCTCTCCTAAAAATTTTCAATAAAATTGTAATCAATTTCCAAAAGGTAAATCTTCTTTCATATTTCTTTATTATTTTCAATTTTTATGATTATATATGTTGTTTATATGCTGTTTGTTAGTGATTTATGATTCATATATGTAGAGTAAGTATATTAATTAACAAAATAGAATTTTTCTGTAAACTATTTAATTAATTTATCAACCCATATATATATATATATATATATATGCTTAAATTAAGTATTACTGAATTAGTAATGTTGATTCCAATGTAAAATGATATCTAATAATTATATTATTATATTTAGGTATTCTGCTGAAATGGATAGAAATTGGATGAGCTCTCTGGATAGATTGAGTGTTGAATATCGTAATGGAGTGTCTGAGTTTATGGAAGTCGCAAAACAACACATTGATGCAGAAGGTCGTGTTCGTTGTCCATGTGCAAATTGTTTGAATAGGAAAAGGAAGCGGTTAGATGAAGTTCATAATCATTTATACATGCCAGGAATATCACCCACTTACCGTACGTGGATTTATCACGGTGAGCAGTATCATTCTCAGTCACGGTTTTTTGATGTCGGCGAGGGAAGGGAGCAGTAGTTACAATCAACCTGCAAACGATGATATCGCCGATATTTTGCATGACTTACAAGGTCCACAACTTGGTCATAGTGTTAGTGGCGACATGCCAGTGTTAAGTGGAAATGATCAAAATTTATTTAGTGAACTACTTGATGAGGCAAAAAAAATTCCATTCGAAGGTGCTGGAATGTCGATCTTGAATTTCGTTGTGAAATTATTACACATTAAAGTGATCAACAGAATGACCAACAAAAGTATCGATATGATGTTAGAGTTACTGGCCCAAATGTTACCGGTTGGAAGCGAATTGCCTAAGTCGTACTACGAGGCAAAGAAAATGTTGCGTGATCTGGGAATGGGGTATGAATCCATTCATGCTTGTAAGTTTGATTGTGTATTATTTCGTGCCGAGTATGAATCACTTGAACATTGTCCGATATGTGGTGAAAGTCGGTACAAAGTCCGTGGTATGGGGAAGAAAGTGCCTCAAAAGATATTGCGATATTTCCCTTTAACGCCCAGGCTGCAGAGATTGTTCATGTCACGACACACAGCGACTGATATGATGTGGCATCATGAAAAGAGGATCGGTGCGGAGGGCATACTTAGACATCCTGCGGACGGAACCGAATGGAAGGAATTTGATGACATGTACCCCCGTTTCGCTGAGGACCCCCGTAATGTCAGGTTAGGTCTTGCCTCTGATGGTTTTAACCCATTTGGGAATATGTACAACTCTTATAGCATCTGGCCCGTTATTGTCATTCCATATAACTTACCTCCATGGAAATGTATGAAGGATCCGTTCATGTTTATGTCATTGCTTATCCCTGGTCCACGTTCACCTGGTAAAGATATAAATATTTACTTGAGACCATTGATCGAGGAGTTACAAACATTATGGAATGTGGGTGTGCATACCTATGATGCAGCTTCAGAGCAGTATTTTCAGATGCATGCCGCATTATTATGGACCATTAATGATTTTCCAGCCTATGGTTCATTATCTGGATGGAGCACTAAGGGATACATGGCATGTCCAGTTTGTGCGGATCATACACCTTCGCAACGATTACGGAATAAAATCGGATACACGGGGCACAGGAGATTTCTTGAGTCGAGTCATCCTTGGCGGAGGAGTAAATTATTTAACGGGCAACATGAACCTCAGAGTAAGCCCAGTCGATTGTCTGCATTTGACATACTTTGCCAACATCAACAGCTCAAAGACAGCACACCAGGTAAACATCCTAATAATAGAGATAAAAATCGAAAACGGTTACCTGAAGAGTTGAATTGGACAGGAAAAAGTATTTTCTTTGAGTTAGAATATTGGGGGACTCTGAGTTTGCGACATAATTTGGATTTGGATGTAATGCATATAGAGAAAAATATTTGTGAGAGTTTAGTGGGTACACTATTCAATATTCCGGGTAAGACAAAAGACACTGTAAATGCTAGATTGGACCTACAAGATCTTAGAATTCGCAGTGAATTGCATTTACAAGACTCCTCTCGAGGTTTTATTAAGCCTCCTGCTAGTTATGTGCTCAATCAATCGGAGAGAAAATCATTCTGTGATTGGCTGAAAATGGTTAAATTCCCTGATAATTATGCATCCAATATTGGGCGTTGGGTCAGAGATGATACAATAACGGGATTAAAGAGTCACGATTGTCATGTGCTGCTCGAGATTCTCCTTCCTGTTGGCATTCGACCTTATCTCCCCCCGAATGTATGCGACGCCGTACTTGATCTATGTGGCTTCTTTAAACAATTGTGTCAGAGGACATTAAGCACATCTGTTATTGACGACCTTGAGCGAGGAATCGTGATAATCCTATGCAAGCTGGAGCGAATTTTGCCACCCGCTTTCTTTGATGTCATGGTACATCTGGCTGTGCATTTACCGGATGAAGCTAGAAAGGGAGGTCCTGTCCATTACAGATGGATGTATCCCATTGAGAGGTACTATATATATATATATATACAGTTTTATATAAGAAAATTTGTAACCGTTTTTTTTGCATATAATTTAGTGTTAATGCAAACTTGTTGTCATATCTGCAGAGCTTTGGGAGATTACAAACAATATGTCAAAAACAAGGCACGACCTGAAGGTTCAATAGCTGAAGCTGTTATAATAAATGAAGCAATAACATTTTGTTCGATGTACATGCAGAATATTGAAACTCATTTCAATCGTCGGCCACGAAACTATGATGGAGATGCAAGTAATAGCCAAGAGATCACAGTGTTCCGTCAAAATTACAGACCATTTGGGGCAGTAGGTGTCAAATTACTAACCCGTCAGGAAGTTCAACGTGCGCATTGGTTTATATTGAGTAATTGTGATGAAGTGCAACCGTATTTAACGTAAGTTCTTCTGGTGCATCATTACTGAATTTTTTCCATACATTAACCGTGATAATTTATTGTAGGCAACATCTAACAATGCTACAAATTGCTGGTGACCATAATGTTGATGAAACCCACAAAAAAGAATTTCCTAAATGGTTTGAGACAACTGTAAGTTATAATATTTTATATTTATTTTGATCCTAACATTAGACATTTCAGTTTGTTATATTAACACATATATTTCATTGTCAGATTATTAATCAAGTGGAAAATGGTCAATTGGACTCGCAATCCTCGTTGGTTTCTTTGGCTTATGGGCCTCAAATGCAGGCGTATGAGTACAGTGGATGTATTGTCAACGGAGTTAGATTTCATACCGAACAGCGAGATGTTAATCATGTGACTCAAAATTCTGGAATTGTAGTCCAAGGAGAACACGGCTCAGATGTAATTGACTTCTACGGCGTATTGCAATCGGTCATTGAGTTCATATATCGACCCAGACGACATACTGTGCTATTCCAATGTAAGTGGTTTGACACTAATGCCAGAAAGAGGAGAATTCAAGTTAGTAATCATCTCACGTCAATTAATGTTCAACGTTGTTGGTACAAGAATGATCCATACATTTTTTGTACGCAAGCACGTTCAGTGATATATATACCTGATCCTAAGTTAGGAACTGGATGGATGGTGGTAGAAAAGTTACAACATAGGGCCATTTGGGACACGCAGGAGAAAGATAGAGTTGACATATCAGATGAAACACAAGAAGTCTCCGGCAATTTTGAAGTTCCTGAACAGATATTTGTTGGACCAACTGTCAACGTTCCTGAAAATATAACATTAACTCGATCTAGTACAGACGTTGAGCTAATTCCTCATTCTGAAGTGAGCGTTGAAGTAGCAAGTGAAGAACAATTTGACACTGAAGATGACTTCGATTCCAGTCACGAATCCTCAAATACCGACGATAATAGTGATTAATTATGAAGTTACAGTATTTTGTGATGGATGAATAATTTTATGGATTAATGTATGGTTGTTGATTTTAATTACTCTTTAGATATTGTTGAAATATTAACGTAATGATTAATAGTATAACTATGTTATGAATGAGTTATTTGCTTCTGAGCCGAGGAAGAAGAGAAGCACTGCTTTCAGGGATGTAAAGGACATTTAGCGTCGAAGTAATCGACGCTAAATGTCAATTACTTCGACGCTAATGGTTAGGCGGGTTATTGAAAAATTTGGTTTTTTTTCCGGGAAATTTAATTTTTATGTAGCGTCGAAATACTATATTCGACGCTATATGTCTTACATTTAGCGTCGACATACAATTTGCGACGCTATATATCTTTAATTTAGCGTCGAATACAATATTTCGACGCTATATGTCTCTACTTTAGCGTCGAATATAGTATGTCGACGCTAATTAAAAATTAAATTTCCCGAAAAAAAACCCTAATTTTTCAATACCCGCCTAACAAATAGCGTCGACTACTGCGACGCTAAAAGTCAATTATTTCGACGCTAAATGTCTTTTAAATCCCTAAAACCAGTGCCTCCTTCTTCCTCGGCTCAGAAGCAAAAACTCATTTCTCATTCTCCAACAGTGACGAACGAAGGAAATCAACAGGTAAGTCTCCTTTGTTGATTTAAAATTGTTTATGAGGATGAATTTGATGAATTTGAGGATGAGTTTGATGATATTATTGATGATGAATTGATGATGAATTATTTTTTGATGAAATTGATGATGATGATGATGATGATGATGATAAAGATGATGATGATTCTGGGCAAGAACAGCAGCATTGCTGCTGTTCTTGCCCAGAACAGCAGCAATTGCTGCTGTTCTTGCCCAAGAACAGCAGCAATTGCTGCTGTTCGTCTTCAAAATCATCATCATCTTTGGTTAATATTTATATAATGTTAAGTTTGAATTTGTGCCCTCTTTGGTTAATTATAACTGTTTGATACGGACCAATTCCAGTGAGCTCACGTTCGTGTTGCGTTCTCAAACGCGTTCGAACGGACCAATTCCAGTGAGCTCACGTTCGTATGGCGTTCTCGAACGCGTTCGAACGGACCAATTCCAGTGAGTTCACGTTCGTATGTCGTTCTTTAATATGTTCGAACACCCATTTTACGTTCGAACGCGTTAAAGAACGACATACGAACGTGAACTCACTGGAATTGGTCCGTTCGAACGCGTTCGAGAACGCCATACGAACGTGAGCTCACTGGAATTGGTCCGTTCGAACGCGTTGAGAACGCAACACGAACGTGAGCTCACTGGAATTGGTCCGTTCGAACGCGTTCGTGAACGCCATACGAACGTGTGCATGAGAAGTCGTGTGATTGTCTGCTTCGTGGTTGTTATATGTATCCCATTGAGTGTGTGACTGTGTGTATCCCTAAAACGTGTATGATGGAACTCGTAGATTATATGGATAATGAATGCATATGTGAAATGAATGAATTTGAAAACGAAAGTGAGCATTCGATGTTATAAGCGCTTTTGTTAAGTTGTATTGACTTGTATGGATATGTATGTATATGTATAAGAATTTTGGAATTTGATGACGCTAATGCGACGGGTTTTTGCAGATGGCACCGGGCAATCGCAAACGGGCTACCGCGACTCCATCTACATCAGCAAGGGCAACTGGCCCTGGTGATTTCTCTGCTAGCACAGGTGAGTCCAGTACAGTGAAGGGTCGAGGACGCACCCGTGGCCTGGGGTTGGCTAAGTACGTTAAGGCTCACGGTCGTATCCGGATAGAGATATCAGATGATGGACACACTCAAGTCGGACAACATAATTCAGCGTTTAATACAGCCATAGGAGCTACAGCTCGATATGAAGCTCCCCAAAACTACGTATCTTGGAGAAAGATACCGTGGGAGACGAAACTGAACCAGCTATTCCCTTCGCTACTTGTAAGTTTTCGATATTGTTTGTTATTTAACATTTTTATTTTATACTTATTTTTACTCGAATTTTCATGTAGGAATGGTTCGACTTCGATCTGACCCAAGTGAATGTCCAACAATATATTGACTACCACATGGGGAAAAGTTATAAAGATTATAGAACAAAAGTCTTGAAACCAATATTCGACGAACATGGACCTTCAAATGCTCCACAACACAAACCTGATTTTATAGAGGAACAAGACTGGACATTTTATGTGAGCTTTGGTCGAGCAAAAAACACGAGGTAAATTTTGAAATAAACGGAAATTTATAATTGTCTTTGTTTTCGGTACTTACAGTGTTCGTGAATACAGGATAAATGTCACGCAAATGCGGAAAATCGAAGTCACTTGCGTTTTAACCACCGTGGAGGTTCGAAGCCATTTATCCAACATCGTGCCGAACATTCTGAGGTAAATATATCCTAACGTAAAATTTAACAGTTAATTGTTTTTACTATCTGGAATAATATTGAATTTATTTTATGTTTATAACAGAGTAGCACATGTGAGGTGCAATCATTTCCAGATTTTTTCCGTGTGACGCATTACAATGACAAGAATAAATGGATAAATGAAGAAGCCGAACGCTGCTATGTAAGTTTCAGTTTTTAAAATAAAATAATTAATATTATATATGTTAAATTTTTTTCTCAAATTCTAATATTAACTTATTTTTTGAAACAGAACGAAATGATGGAACTCCAACATCAAACTCAGGAGACAGGGACCGACCCCATACCAGATGAGCAGCTGTCGCAATTGGTTTTCAAGAATCAGACAGCTTACAACGTTGGTCTTGGCACTCGTAAGAAGCCAACGTCATCTGCACGCAATATGGTGGTAATTCGGGCAATGTCTCTCTTCGAGACGAGTTAGTCACCACCAAAGACGACCTAGCCAGCACCCGAGACGAGCTGCAACAGACTAAGGAGAAGCTACAACAGGTCACGGTGGACCACGAGAAGAAGATGGTGGACCACGAGAAGAAGATGGAGCAGTTGGAACAGCAACTGATGGCTTTCCGTCAGATGTTCGAGGCCTCAATGAGTCATGGTGCATCGGGCTCGAGCGTCCCCCCATCACAGTAGCAATTAATTTTATATTTAGTTTTGTATAAACATTTTGAACAAATATATTTAATATAATATTTCTTTTTTCTAAAACAAATTTCAATATAATATTTCGTCATTAATTACATTTTTTTTCAACTAAATTAAATATTTTAGACCAAAAAATAAGTAAATTACTAATTTTTAAGAAAATAAATTATTTACTTTTAGCGTCGAATATTTCGACGCTAATAGTATACAAAATGGCCGCTGTAAGCGTACATATATTTCTTTTTAAATATATGTTAGCGTCGACTAGTTAAAAGTGACCTTTAGCGTCGAATATTTCGACGCTAATAGTAACAAACATGGTCGCTATAAAGCTTACATAATACTTTTTAATATACTTTAGCGTCGACATTTTTCGACGCTAAAAGTTTGAATTTTTGCGTCGATATATTTCGTCGCTAATAGTAAAAAACATGGTCGCTATAAGCTTACATATAATACTTTTTTAATATACTTAGCGTCGACACCTTGCGACGCTAAAAGTTTAAATTTTTGCGTCGATATATTTCGTCGCCAAATATACAATTAGCGTCGAAAATTTAACTTTAGAGTCGAAATAAATTGGACGCAGAATACTGTTTTTTAGCGTCGCAGTTAATTATTTCGACGCTAAAAGTGGTTTTCGTCGACATTTTATCGTCCATTTTTGGCGTCTAATTTTTTCGACGCTAAATATCATTTGCGTCGAAATAGTAAGTTATGGCGTCGAAACAATTCGACGCTAAATGGTCTAATTCTTGTAGTGAGAGTTTCTTTCAATACTATGAAAAGATGATCTTGTTAGTTTTGCCTCAAAACAAAGTATCACACTATGTTTGTTATCAATTTTAAAATTGGGAATATGATTCATGTTAATTAACTTTCGCAACAATGAATTAAAATTAACATGTCCTAATTACCATGCCAAAGATTAGAATACTCAAACAATATAAGCAGAAGAACTAGCTTTATTGATATTTTTGGGTTTAACAACCATTACATTGAGCTTAAAAAGCCCATCAGTTCATACCCTTTCCCACATACATCCCATTTTTAGTCAAAACTACTTTATCAGACTCGAACACCATCCGGAATCCATGCTTGTTCAGAAGCGATCCAGACACAAGATTCTTCCGTATTTCAGGTACATACAGAACATTGTTCAGAGTCAACTCTTTCCCAGAGGTCATCTTCAGAATCACCTTTCCTTGACCTTCTATCTCAGATGTTGCTGAATTTCCCATGTATATCTTTTCCCCATTTTCAGCAGGCTCAAATGAAGAAAACATGCTCTTGTTGAGCATACATGTCGAGTGGCACCAGTATCAATCCACCACTCTCTTGGGTTAGAACCCACCAGATTCACCTCAGAAACCACAGCAGAAAGGTTAATGTCTGAAACATCTTGAGTCATGTTTTCTAGCACATTAGCCTCTTGTTTCTTTTTCTTCTTCGGCAGTCTGCACTCAGAAGACTTGTGACCCATTTTGTCACAGTTGAAGCATTTTCCTTGAAATTTTGATTTCTTGGAAACTCCTCCTTTAGGGCCCATCTTTGACCCTTTGTTCTTGAGGTTCTTGTTCTTATGGCCATGTTCGACAACATTTGCTTTGGCCTCATGAGTCATTCCTCTCTTTTCAGAAACTCGGTTATCTTCCTCAATTCTTAGCTTAAGAACCAAGTCTTCAATGCTCATTTCTTTTCGCTTATGCTTTAAATAATTCTTGAAATCTTTCCAACCAGGTGGTAGTTTCTCAATTATCGAGGCTACTTGGAAGTTTCACTTAAACTCATCCCCTCAGCATGAATTTCTGCTAGAATAATCTGCAGTTCTTGTACTTGGCTTATCACAGTTTTGGAATCAATCATTTTAAACTCTAGGAAACGGCCTACGACAAATTCTTAGTACCGGCATCCTCAGTTTTATATTTTCGATCTAAAGATTCCCAAAGCCCTTTAGCTGTTTTCATTCCAGCGTACACACTGTACAAGGAATCACATAGCCCATTCAGCACATAATTCCGACATAGGAATTCAGAATGTTTCCAAGCTTCAATGACACTGATGACTTGGATATCAATCTCACCCTCTTTGGGTACATGAGCATCTTCCTTTAGAAACCTCGCAAGGTTCAACGTGGTCAGGTAGAAGAACATTTTCTGTTGCCACCTTTTGAAATTCCGACCACTGAATTTTTCAGGTTTTTCCGCAGCAGGATTGACATGGCTCACATGTCCAATAGGTTGTCTAGCCATTGAGGCAGAAACACCTTGGCCAGCCACAACGGCTGCCATATTAAGTCCAGAGGCTATGCAAGTTGGCCAGCCGAAGGGGCTGCCACTGCACTTTGGTCAGCCACGGGGGCTGCCACAACATTCTGGCCAGCCGAAGAGGCTGCCATATTCAGATCTATTGTGTTTGGACTGATTTCCATATCCACAGAGTCTCGAATTTGTTTTAAGACTGTAGATAGTAATTATTACAATTATTACACGGTAATTGGGAAATCCGAATATGACAAAATTACAATTATAATTATTATCCTCGGAGCAGACCCTAACGGCAGACCCTGAAAGCGGAGGCAAGGACTGATGAGCAGAGGCAGA
The DNA here is from genome assembly GCA_019454045.1 of Zanthoxylum bungeanum. Classification (NCBI taxonomy): domain Eukaryota; kingdom Viridiplantae; phylum Streptophyta; class Magnoliopsida; order Sapindales; family Rutaceae; genus Zanthoxylum; species Zanthoxylum bungeanum. The sequence continues at coordinate 121,445 of SKCR01007839.1, read as the reverse complement.
GGCAGATGGCAGAGGCTGAAGGCAGAGACTGACAGCAGAGGCTGAGGCTGAAAGCAGAGGCAGAAGATGAAGCTGAGGCAGAGGCTGAAGCTGAGGCATAGGCTGTTGGCAGATGCTGATGCTGAGGCAGAGGCTGTTGGCAGATGCTGATGCTGAGGCAGAGGCTGTTGGCAGATGCTGAGTCAGGCAGAGGCTGTTGACAGATGCTGATGGCAGGCAGAGGCAGAAGATGAAGCTGAGGCTGAAGCTGAGGCAGAGGCTGTTGGCAGATGCTGATGCTGAGGCAGAGGCTGTTGGCAGATGCTGAACTTTCCCGAGGCTTGTTGTAAAACAACAATATCCTTAAAACAAATTCGTACCCTACCGTAGGTGCAGTAGAACGTGAGACGATTGTTTCCCAGGATACAACGGAAACGTACGAGAAAGGGCACCACCAGACTCGTATCCAACGAACCACAAGTGTTTGAACTCTCCTTTTAACAAAACAAAGAAAATGATCTTTCGTGTGTGTGCTATGTCTTTCTCTATTTTCTATTTCATATCTTGAAAACAAGAACTGATGTTGTTTATATAGGAAAAGAAAAACACATCTCAATTAATAGAAATTAACTTGCCAATTAAATTTCATAATGAGAGATGTTACACATTGTTGTAACCACTAAGCTAATTAAATTAGCACTAATGGAAATTAAACTATATAACCACCAAGCTAATTAGATTAGCACTTATGGAGATTAAACTTTGTAACCACCAAGCTAATTAAATTAGCTGTTATGGAATTACAAAAGGCTTGAAAATTGTGAACTTTGAGCAACAATTTCTCATTCACCCAAGCACCATTTTAAGCATATGAATATACCATTTCGAAGTACTCACGGAGGAGTATCCGAATCATTCAATAACAACCACTAACACGAAGTGGAACATGCTTAAAATTGAGCCTCAAAATGCTTATAAATAAGCATTTTTCCAACAACTTTTAAATTAATTTAAAAAAATATTTTTTTTAAACTAATACGATCTTATGATGTAGATCTTATGATGTTTTTATCTATGAATATATTTCATCCTTTAAAAAAGGAAAAAAAAAAATTAAGTACATATTGGAAGTCTAGATGGATTATTCAATTAAATAAATTTGAAAATTTTAATAGTTTGGAACTTTGGCATGTGAGACTGACGGCTGTGTTAGCCACGGTTGAAGAAATAGAAACAAGCAAGGGGACTGATGAAGCCATGTGCCCACCCTATAAGGACGGGACACGTGTAACATTGCTTTGCACATCGGAGCTGTCAGATTCCGTGAAACGCTGCTAAACGGTAGCCGCTGGTCTCTAGAGAATTTTCGTGGTCATCTCGAGTTAGGTTTTTAATATTTAAACAAACTTTGTTGCTTGAGTTTGAGTGTTGGGGAAGAAGTTAAAAATATAAAAAATTTGTTAAAAAGTTTCTAAATTTTAACTAGTATTGAGTTTGATTATTAAATGCGATGTGAGTGAATAAAATATTCAAATAATTATTAATTTTTGGAATGATTTGACAATATTCGAATCTTAATTTTTCTTATTTCATTCGGATTGACTAAAGTTAATACTCTATAGAAATGTTAAGGACACTCAGATTATGTAATTCATTACAATGAAATAAACATTACTTAAACTTTTAAGAAAATATTAGGGAAAATGGGATATAGAGCTATAGTTTCGTCCCCAAGGGTGTGGTTTGGTGGTGTAGGGTTCAGGATCTCACCTTGAGGTTATGGATTCGAATCCAGGGGTGCACTTCTTATAAGAGCCTGGGATAGCCGGTGGTTTTACCTGCGCCGCGCCCAGAATGGATGGTTTGGTGGCGGGGTTTCCATCGTTTTTAAAAAAAAAAAAAAAAGCTATAGTTTGGCAAAATGATCACAAAGATCTCCTTAATTATTTTAAAAAATGGTCACATAGACCTCCTTTTGACACGTAGGCTCTCTTTTTGCAAATTTTGGGGTTCTATATCATTCATGTATCTCAAAAAGAGGCATGTGTGATAGTTTCTAAAAATAAGGAGTCTTTGTATAAATTAGAGTAAATCTTGAGGGTTCAAATGTGATTTTCCTATAGATTAAGATAATATACAAGAATGATAAAAACAAATTTTGATATTGCAATGTTGTTGCGTGTAATAAGAAGATCAACGTTTCAGAAAATGTAATGATAATCGATGAGGTTACATTACAAAGCAAAATGTTGAATTTATAAGAAGAATTTCTTGTGATGATAAAAGAGGAACCATTGGATTCTAAGGTTCATACGATCAAGACGTCTACATAATATTCTAATGAATGACCAAGTCAAATTGCTTGGTTCCTAATTCATGGAATAATGTACAATTCATGAAAGATGCTTGAAATTTTTTTTTTTTTTTTTTTTATAATTAAAATAGGAGTCAAAATTAATTATTTTTCCTTTCATGTTTCAGAAACTTAAAAAAAATAAAATAAAAATAAACCTTGAAGTGAAAATGTTAACTGCTACATAACTTTTTAATTATAAATTTGATTTTAAGTATGGCCCATTTTAATGATAATCCAATTTAATTAGGCATGAGGGTAAGATAATTACAGAACTTTTTAATTTTGAGGAGTTTTGATGGGTTTTAAACATAAGAGGGAAATTATTAATTTCGGCAAATAAGAAGGGTGTCTTGTTCAATTTCCCATATAAGAGTAATGCTAATGAATTTGGAGAAAACAAACAAATAAAATACAAAAAGTTTAATTGGGTACATGTGTTACGAATGAGCATTAATTGATTAAATTAAAATTACAAAGGTTTTACTTACTGATTACAGGTACAAGGACAATTATTCATGTTTAATTCACTACAATATAAAATCAACCTTATTAGGACGCTAAATGGTCAACCCTTTAGCGTTGAATTTAAATTTCGACACTAAAGAGTTGACCTTTTAGTGTCGAATCTAAATTTCGACACTAAAGGTTAATTTTAAAATTTTAAAATTCTCCATTCTAAAATTTGAATTTATTGCCTAATAAAATGAGATTTAAATTTTTGACATTTAGAGATGAATTTTCGACGCTAATGGTTAAAATTAAAAATTTCAAATTCCAGCTTTCTAAAATTTAAAATTTTGACATTTAGATATGTTGACGGTGGATTTTGGTCTCAGGGTAATACGGGAATATCACATCCGAGGGAATCCTCCTTCAACGGTGAATTTGTTTGGTTATGGGGGACCAAAGGTAAATTTAGCGAAAAGCAGATAAACACACCAATCGACAAGGAGATTTAACATGGTTCGGTGGAATTGGATCCGACCTACGTCCACGGACAAAAACAAGATAATACTTTTTATTACTCAAATACTCTTCTCGGCTCTTTCTTGTGTTTACAAGTCAGAGTTTGATGATTCTGATTACTGATTTTTTTGATGATGCCCTTTACATATACTATGCCCTCCTATTTATAATAACACAGAAATCAGACTCCTATTTGCATAAGAAATCCTAGTTGAACTTAGTCTTCTCTCATTGCAAGGATTTCTAGTCTGATATTCCCTTCTATTTTCTTATTCATTTTCGGATTCTGACTTCATTTCCTTGTGAGAGTAGGATAATTCGTTTTATCTTATCCGCAAGAATAGGGTGTCGTCATCTTGAACACGTCTCGCCATCTGGCCGGTCTTCATGAGGTCGGTCATGGCAATCTTTTATGCTGAGAGTGTTTCTGCCGACCTTATAGTGCTCGGTCATCCGAACCAAAGTGGTCAGTCTTTACATGTTGTGGTCGGGTCAGCTTTGATTATCTCAACCAGTCAGGGAATTACCCTTATGTCATCGTCGTGCTGCCTTAAATGTCATAGTGCCTGAAAACACCATCAACATCTGTCCCCTAGTTCTCGGTTCCAACAAGTGTGCAAGTTGGTGCCGGGAACTATATAAAGAAGGTGTTTCTGATTTGCTCTATTGGAGGTCGGTCCGGTGTCGAGAAATGTTTTGTCGCCTCTTTCCAAGCGCTTTGTCTTGAGACACGCAACAGTCACGTCCGCTTAAATGCCTATCAAATCAACTTTAGGGTTTCTTCTAAGTTCGACACTTGTCAAACATCCGCCGGGTTCCCGCCAAAAAGGGAACGAATCGACCGTGTAGAGACGTCTTCACAGTGGGCTGATCTCAGCTGTCTGTTTAAACTTGGGAGACCTCTTTTGCAGTCGACACCTGGCGTTCATCCAGGTTCTTCCCTTAGATCCAACGGTCACGAGCGTCTTTGCCATGACTATAAGAAGGCGAGGCTTTCACTGTTCCATCTTTTTCGGCAATTTCTCCTTTTTCCCTGAAAACATCTCCGTGATTCGCCCAACTCTGTGTTCTCGAAGTTCAACCGCGGGCTTTTTCTTTTTCTTTACTGCGAACATAAGGAACGGGCACAACCTCCTGCTTTTTCCGAGAAGAACAAGTAAGTCCTCTGAACGACCTCTTCCTTTTTTGTGTTTATGAATCTATGTTTGCTGTTCATTTTTGAGTGTTTGCTAGGGAAAGATTTATGGTTTGCTGAGTTTTACCATAGGGCACTTTAGAGACCACATGTTTAGCTAACATGGAAACCATGAGTAGTTTCTTTTAGCTATAGACTGACTTCCCCTTCCTTCTTTGTTTTTCTGGGTGTCAGGGATGTCTGACAGCAGTTCCTCCCTTGAAAAGCCTGCTAAAACCTCAACTCCCCCTGCTGAGGAGCTCTCCTCGGGCTAGGGGGCACCTAGTGTAGAAGACCTTGACACTACCCCTACTCCTTCTGAGATCGAACAAGACTCATACCATCAGAGGGTTCCTCGGAAGGACCCAGAGCCGGGGACCTTGTCTCGTCCGCTCTGGATATGAACCGTCCTTCCAAAATAACTGAAGACGACCTCGCCTTTCTTCGACAATGATATAGTATTCCGATAGATATCGCCCTTGAAGTTCCCGGTCCTATGGATCGCGCTAGCCAACCTGACGAGGGCTCGGTGGCACTTCCTCCTGTCTTCTTTGAGTGTGGGCTGCGGCTGCCGATTCAACCTTATTTTGCTTGGATATTGGCCGAGATGGAGATCGCCCCCTGTCAGCTGAGTCTAAACAGTTGGAGGATTCTGGCCGGGTTGTATGTAGCTTGGCATCGGGCAGGACTCGGCGAGCCTTCATTTGAAGAGGTGAAGAGGGTATACCGTTTGAAGGCCAACCCAAAGGCTCATCATGGTTTGTACTACCTTTCCGCTTACAACAGTTCGTTAAACGTCGTCCAGAAGCTCCCTGACTCCAATAAGAACTTCAAAGATCTCTGGTTCTAGGCCACTGGGGATTGGGGACGGACCCTGAGGTCGGATGAAGGGGAGATCTTGGTACCAGATATCTTCAGGGCGGGAGGTTAGGAGACCGACCTTTTAGCTTCTTTTTCCTTTATCTTTTCTTTGTTTGGATTCTTACCCTTTTTCTTCTATTCTTCCTAGCCTGTTGGAGGGATGCTCCTAAAGTTTCCCACCAGGTCCGGCGGCGAGTATTCTGGGCTCGTCGGTATGCCGCTCACTGGAAGGAATTGGTTAATGATGCGGCCTTTGTTGAGTCGGGCCTTACTCGGACCGTCCATTCGGAGGTCTCAAGTCGGATAGGTAGATGTTTGCTGACTGTTTAGTTTGACCTCCCTGTTTGTTTATCATGTCTGATGTCTTTGCTGTATGCTCGGGTCTTGATTTCCTTCTCCTCCTTTTTTTGTAGGCATGTCAAAGAGACCGAAGTTTATTGAGAAGTTGGCTGGTACTATGAAGAATATCGGTCATGCTGAAACTGGAACTTCCCGGGCACAGCCTGAACCTGCTGAGGCTGAGAGGGCGTCTCAAGGGAAAGTTCAGCCGGCTGCTCGGGGTCTATCTTCTCTTGGTGTGCAGTCATCGGGATCTGCTCGTCTCGTTGGTCCGCCGAAGCCTTTTAGGAAAAGGAGGCGTCAATTTGGGGTCGAGGAGGCCGAGTTGGAGGGGGAGGAACCGGTGCAGGGTAAGAAGAAAGATGTCCGTCGAGGGAAAAAATCTTCTGAGGGCTCCTCTAAGACGCGGAAAGGTTCCGTGATCCTCGGGGTGGATGATTTGGGAGAAGGTATCCGGGAGGCTACTTTCATCTAGTGCCGGCTTTTAATGAATTGGCCGAGGTGATTCCCCCGGGGGAGGTTTCGAGATATGAGGATATCTCTCCCAAAGCTGTGGTGACCGAGATGAGCTCTCAAATGGCAAATGTAGTTTTATTCTCTTTTTTTCTGATTTCGGTTCTCGGTTGTTTTCATCTCATACCTTGACTTTCTTTGTTTTCGTGCATACTACTTACCTCATGGCCAAGAATAAGGACCTCCTTCTGAGTTTATTGTCCGAGGGCGGTCAGGCCCAGAGACTTCAGAATCGCCTTACAGAAGTGGAGGCTAAACTAGCTGATTTGGAGGAGGTGATAAAAAATCACGAAGCGACTGCCATTGAGAACTTCAAAATTATTAAGGCCCTTAAGGCTGCTGCTGCGCTGGAGCGAAAACTTACTGATACCGCCAGAGAGGATTTGAAGGCTGCCCAATCTGAGATTGGTGTTTTGAAAGCGAAGGTGTCAAGTGTTGAAACCAAGCTGAAGGCCAACGATGAACAAATGGCGCGGGCTCGGGATGATCTTGAGAGGAAAGAGGATGAGCTTGAGGAGAGAGAGGCCGATCTTGAGGCCGAGAAGGAGGCTATCCGCCTTGAGGGGGTTGGTGATTGTGCTGATCTGATACCGATGGTGCTGCCAAGTCTGAACATGGACCCTATTTATGCGGCCATCAATTTTTGTAAGGGGGATATTTCCGAGGAGGAGTTCCGGAAGTGGCTCCCTCCCCCTACCGAGGAGGTGATGGATCCTGACCCGATTTCGGTCGTTCCGGCTTCCGGGGCTTCCCAAGAAGGACGGCCTGATGTTCCTGCCCTCGGCGAGGACTGCCTTGAGATCCCTCCTCCCATCCCTGAAGCAGAGGTCTCCCATGCTGCCGAGGTTGAAACAGCTGTTCCTCCTCCTGAGGTCGAGCCAATCCTTCCGCCGTCTGAGCTGGCTGAGGAAGAAATTCCCGCCCATGTGCGGGCTGAATGAGAAAGGGTAACCCGACCGGGGCCCTGTGTACACTTAAAATTTTTTTTTTGGTAATAATATTTCAAGCTGTATTTTGACATATATATATATTTATGTATATTTCTTATCTCTTTCTCCTTTTTTTCTTTATGCTTCCTGTTTGTCCGAATATTCTGAGATCTTTCGGGGGTCAACATGAGCCGGAGAGGCATAACCTGACCCCGAGCTGAGAAAGGCACTTGAACCTGGGGGAATGTTACGTCCCCAGTCTGAAGGGCTGAATCGGTGGGACGTACCCCGACCCCGAGCTGAGAAAGGCACTTGAACCCGAGGGAATGTTACGTCCCCAGTCTGAAGGGCTGACTCGGTGGGACGTACCTCGACTCCGAGCTGAGAAAGGTACTTGAACCTGGGGGAATGTTACGTCCCCAGTCTGAAGGGCTGACTCGGTGGGACGTACCCCGACCCCGAGCTGAGAAAGACACTTGAACCTGGAGGAATGTTACGTCCTCAGTCTGAAGGGCTGACTCGGTGGGACGTACCCCGACCCCGAGCTGAATAACCAAGTGGCCTCGGCGGAACGAAATCCAACCCCGAGCCGACTAACAAGTGGCCTCGGCGGAACGTAATCCAGCCTCGAGCCGACTAATCAAGTGGCCTCGGCGGAACGTAATCCAGCCCCGGGCCGACTAATCAAGTGGCCTCGGTGGAACGTAATCCAGCCCCAAGCCGACTAACAAGTGGCCTCGGCGGAACGTAATCCAGCCCCAAGCCGACTAATCAAGTGGCCTCGGTGGAACGTAATCCAGCCCCGAGCCGACTAACAAGTGGCCTCGGCGAAACGTAATCCAGCACCGAGCCGACTAATCAAGTGGCCTCGACGGAACGTAATCCAGCCCCGAGCCGACTAACCCCTGGGACTTATTCAGAAGGGAAGTGAATCAACCTTTGAAGCCCTACCGAATCTGGCATGGGTGTCCCCCTACAGGACCGGCGGAAAACAAAAACAAAACTCTAAAAAATAAAATTTAAAAGGCGGTGGCGAGTTAGCGCTTATCTCAAAACAAAATGTTTCGCAAGTATAAACAACAACATGGATGCCTCAAAACAGCGTCCCGCCCGAGGTCTCCAAAACACAATTTTGAATCTTCCAATTTAGTGTCCCGGCGAACCAGGATTCAGATCAGAAGAGCGTTTGATTGGTAAGGGCACATCCTCTACACGTCGGTTCACTAGGGAGCCTGTGTATTGTATGAGGGCTCCTCCTTACCACGCTGGAGTAGGCACAAGCCACAGGGGCACAACGCATCCCCGTGTTGTGTCTCTCGCGGATCCGGATGATGAATGGATCAAAGAGTGTCCGGACTACTAAGGGTATATTCCTCCTTAGTTCCGGCATCACTGGAGCTAGCAATCGTCACGGGGGTGTCATCACCCCCCGTGTTATGCTTTCCCACGGATCCATTACAACGGGTAGGTGAGGATCAGAAGAGTGTTCGACACATTAAGGACATGTTCCTCCTTATGTTCGGTAACACTGGAGTAAACAATCGCCACAAGGGTATCATCCCTCCCTGTGCTATGCTTCTCACGGATCCTATGCATCGAGTATGTCCCTGAGGACCCCGAGCTAAAAAGACATTTGGTTCTGGGGGAATGTTCCGTCCCCAGACCAATGGGCATGACTCGGTGGGACGTAACCCGACCCCGGGCTGAAACGGGTACTTGGCTCTGGGGGAATGTCCCGTCCCCAGACCAATATGCATGACTCGGTGGGACGTAACCCGACCCTGAGCCGAATAATTGAATGGCATCGGCGGAACAAAGTCCAGCCCCGAGCCGATCAAGTCTTAGTGCTTGGTCGTTTCTTTTTGTATTAGGCGCTAAGTTTGTCCCCGGTTTTTTTGAGTAAGTCTTTCTATTTATGTTTTAAGAAAGTGGACGAGAACCTTTTTGAAAAGAGAAAGTTTTTATTCATGTTTCGGGGACAAACTGCCATTTTTTCAGTTGATTTGGCGGCCACGTGCTCTTTGTCTGGCCGTCATGACCTCGTGGTCAATGTATTTGTTCAGATACCCGTTTCGTGCTAGATCTTCCATTTGTTCTCGCATATCTTTACATCCGTCTGTTGCATGTCCTTTGGAGTAGTGGTGTACGCAATAAGCCTTTTGGTTCCTTTTGTCTGGGGGGAATCTCCTTTGGTCGGGTTCCACTAAGAGGCATTTCCCCTGGATCTCCATGACAATTTGTCCCAGTGGTTTCTTTAGGGGAATGTATGCATCTTCCCCGACCACATGGTTTACTTGGGTCGACGCCCTTCTCTCTTGGTTGTCTCGGTGCAGTGGTTTGAACTCATTGTGCTTCGGGGGTGGTCTTCTGGATTCTCTTTCTATACGGCGGGGGGCGCCCTCCCTTGTGGTTCTTTCTCTGATGGTGTTCCCTTTTCGGGATACTTTCTCCTCGTTCTCTAATAAAATGAATTTTCGGGTCACCTCCAGGGCGGTGGCGTAGTCCGGGGTGTCCTAGATCCTTAGGTGGGTCCATAGCCTCCCGACTTTCAAGGCTCCTTTCAAGCTTTCTAGGGCCTCGGGGGATTCGTACCCTCCAACTTCGAGTACCATATTGTGGTATCTTTCAATGAATATCTTCAATGGTTCATCGTCTCATTGTTTTATAAGCCTTAGTTCTCCAATTGTTTTTCTGGGGACACAAGCTCCCTTGAAGTGTCGTATGAATGACTTTCTGAGTTGTGCGAAGCTGCTGATGCTTCTTGGGGCTAGGCTTCTATACCATAGAATGGCCGGTCCGGCTAGAGTTAAGGGGAACACTTTGCAAATGGCATCCCCCGTTACCCATTCTACTTCCATTAGAATGACGAAGCCTTTAATGTGGGTTTTGGGATCGGTATGGCCCTTGTATGGCGTCATGGTCGGCATGCTGAATTTTTTGGGAATTTCTCTGACTTTATTTCTTCTGTGAGGGGGGACTCATCTTTGCCGTCCTGGACATCCCCTCTGTTTGTATTGGGGTATACTCCCCATTTGACCAGCTCCTCCCGTAGCCAAGATTTAATGCTGCTGTCTTTGGTTCCATGCCGCCTCATGTGGTTTCTCTTCTTTCTATTATCTTGGGAGTGGTGCTTCTCAGGGTCGGTATCTTCTCGTACTCTTTCGGTATATTCTTTCCCTCTTCTCCGGGTGCTGTGAGGGCTATCGTAGGAGGAGTCTGGTGATGATTTGTCATCCTCCTCCTCCCATGTGTCCTCGGTTTGGGCATCTTTCTGCACCACCACGGATCTTACCCTGTAGGGATCCCTCCTCCGGGGTCTGTCGTCCTCACTTACATCGACAATTCTCTTTCCTTCCGCTATTTCATTCCTTCGTCGGCTAGTCCCGGCCTTGAATTTTCCGTCGTGTGCTCCTTCCATCTTTTCTAACCGGTCTACTATGACTTTTAGCAGAGTTTGGTTTTCCTCCCTTTCTTTCCTAAGGTTTTCCTCGATCTCTTCTCCATCCACTCTGCAGCCGAGCTCCCTGATGATTGTTGGTTTCCGCCTTCCGCCATTGTCTTACTACGCGAGTTGCTTTTTGTAGGATTCCCCACAGATGGCGCCAACTGTTGACGGTGGATTTTGGTCTCAGGGTAATACGGGAATATCACCTCCGAGGGAATCCTCCTTCAACGGTGAATTTGTTTGGTTATGGGGGACCAAAGGCAAATTTAGCGAAAAGCAGATAAACACACCAATCGACAAGGAGATTTAACGTGGTTCGGTGGAATTGGATCCGACCTACGTCCACGGACACAAACAAGATAATACTTTTTATTACTCAAATACTCTTCTCGGCTCTTTCTTGTGTTTACAAGTCAGAGTTTGATGATTCTGATTACTGATTTTTTTGATGATGCCCTTTACACATACTATGCCCTCATATTTATAATAACACAGAAATCAGACTCCTATTTGCATAAGAAATCCTAGTTGAACTTAGTCTTCTCTCATTGCAAGGATTTCTAGTCTGATATTCCCTTCTATTTTCTTATTCATTTTCGGATTCTGACTTCATTTCCTTGTGAGAGTAGGATAATTCGTTTTATCTTATCCGCAAGAATAGGGTGTCGTCATCTTGAACACGTCTCGCCATCTGGCCGGTCTTCATGAGGTCGGTCATGGCAATCTTTTATGCTGAGAGTGTTTCTGCCGACCTTATAGTGCTCGGTCATCCGAACCAAAGTGGTCGGTCTTTACATGTTGTGGTCGGGTCAGCTTTGATGATCTCAACCAGTTATGGAATTACCCTTCTGTCCTCGTCGTGCTGCCTTAAATGTCATAGTGCCTGAAAACACCATCAACAAGATATATATTTTCGACGCTAAAAATCAAATATTTCGACGCTAAAGGGTAAATTTAAATTTTTCGAATTCCCGCTTTCTAAATTTTGAATTTAGCTCATAATAAAATTAGATTTAAATTTTTGTCATATACAACGAATTTTTGACGCTAATAATTCCCGCTATTTTAGGACCTTTAGCGACGAAAACCTATTTCGTCATTAAACGTTTTTTTCCTATAAATTCATTTGCTCTTTCATTTCTCTTATTCTCACTTTCTTTCTCTCATACTCTTATTTCATCTCTAAAATTATTTTTTCCTTAAGTGTTTTATTTGATTTTTTTATTTTATATTAACATCTAATATTTATTTATTTATTTATTTTTGTAGGGGAATATGAAGATGAAGAAATGGTGAAAATGAAGATAGTGAAGAAAATGAAAAATAAATGAATTTGAAGATGAAAATTATGAAAGTGAAGATGGAGAAAATATATAGAAAATTGTATTTTATCATTTTGTTTATTATTTTATATTTTTTTGTTGTAATAAATTTTGTAATTTTACTTTTATATCAATAAAAATATCATTATTATAATTTTTTAATAACAAAATTGTAATAATTTTTCATAACAAATTTAATTACTTTTGTAATGAAATTAGTTTGAAATTAATTTATAATAATAATTTTCATATACCTTAATATATAATATTATATCACCTTTAGCGTCGAATATTTCGACGCTAAAGGTCAACTTTTGGCTTCGAAAATTTTCGTCGCTAAATACGTGATTTAGCGTCGAAACTTTTTTGACGTAAAATGTTGTACTTTAGCGTCGAAATTTTTCGACGCTAATTGTCTTTCTCGTCCATGTTTTAGCGTCGAAAATTAGCGAAGGAAATTTTCGATGCTAATAACCTTTAGCGTCAAATTCTGATCCTTTAATAATTAGATCCTTCATTGCTTGCAAAGATTGCTGCAACTCATCCACCGAGTCTCTCATGTTCTCAACACTATCTTTAATGGCACTGGCTTCTCTTGGCTGCAATTCTTGGCCTTTTGATAGCTTCAAGACCATTGATGAGGTAGATTTTGCTTTACTTAGGCTCACAGTGAGAGCTGCATTGGCCATTTCCCTAGGGCTTGTTTGTATTTTGCTAGCATATGATGAAAGTGTCATGTAACACAAATTGGGATATAATGTTACCCCACATGAAGTTTTTAATAAAATCAACATTGGACTTGCTGGCAAGGCATGTTGTTATAGTACGCCCCCAAGGGGTGTGACTTGGTGGTGAAGGGTTCAGAATCTCACCTTGAGGTTCTGGGTTCGAATCCAGGAGGTGCAACTTCTTGTAAGAGCCTGGGGCAGCCGGGGGTTTTACCTGCGCCGCGGCCCAGAATGGGTGGTTTGGGGGCGGGGTTTCCAACGATTTCAAAAAAAAAATAAAAATAAAAAAAAAAATAAAATGTTGTTATAGTACATAAGTATAATAGAGTGATAATAATGGAAAGGCCATAGCAGCAATAGGGTATAGCTTTGTGCATGTGAAAGATTCCATGATAATAATAGAATTTGTATTGGTGTGATATCTTGTGGATGGTGAATAAAAAAAGGCCCAGTGCCCTTTATATATAGAGGGTAATGTACCCTAAATCTGAGGGCAATTGTGGGGCACAATTTATTCAATTATTGGGTTGGTATCAGAAGAATCTGGACTTTTAAGGGCAAATAAGAGATAGGGTAGGGGTGATCCACAAACATTAGAATTGGATCGATTTGAAATGATCATGGAATCAGAAATTAATGAAAATGTGAAAATGTTTATCTTGGGAAAATAAAGGACTCATAATTGCAAGCAACTTTGTGGTCCTCTCATATATACGCACTCAGTATAAATAAAATTCCTGATAGAGCCATGTGAAAGCTTAATTTAAATTGAAACTTGGTACTCTTTCTTCATTCCATTTATTTACTAAAGTTTTAAGGAGACTAATTATTTATAATTATTTTTTCAGTCTTATGATTTTAGTTGCTGAGGTTGTATTTGTTTCTATTTCTCTTATTGATAATATCTCTCATTGACGATTGTTAGCATGAATAATTAGGCGAGTCCAATGATGCCAACTTAGTTGAGATTTCTGATATTGATTCGACGTTATATCTATTATTGATGACTTTTATTTATAAAATATTAAATTAAATTTATCCCATTACTTGTTCAGGGTAAGACATTATTTGAATTGTTGGAGTGCAATAAAAGCTTTTTAGAACAAGGGTATTGATAAATGCAGTCCCCAAGAGACGTGATTTGGTGGTGTATGATTTAGAATATGACCTTCAGATACTGGATTTAAATTCAGGAAGTGTGTTTTTTGTAAGAGTTCGGGACAGTCGGGAGTTTTACCTGCTTCGTTTAAATTCAGAAGAGATGATTTGGCACTGGAATTTCCAACGATTTCAAAAAAAGAATATTTGATAAGTGCAATCTTTGTACGTACATGGACTTTTATTTTTTATTTTTATAATTGTGCATGGCACCATTGAAAGAAAACACTAGTAGTAAAGAATTGGATGTTGATGCATCATGGGAACTAAATAATTTACATCTAGCCATGGCAAATATAATTCTTATTCTTTGAGACCATGCAATATGGATATATACAAGAGCAATAGTGGTGTGTTTATATATCCATCCTCTGAGACTCTAACAAACTTGTAGGAGGTGGTATATCATGTGCCGGGTGTATATGTCATCTCTCTCACAGTAGGCGGGCCCCACACAGTTATGGGACCCGTCTGCTGTGAGAGAGATGACATATACACCCGACACATAATATAATTTTCGAACTTGTAGAGCCATCAACAAGATAAAATTGATTTCAAACTCAACACACCATGATCTTATATGATATTTGTTAATAGTTAATATTTTATGTAAGTCGGCTTGTCCTCTTCATTGGCAAAGAATAAAAAGCATGCTATGAAAAAAATGGTTTTATTGACTGTGTATTACTGACTATGTCCTCAAGGAGCGTGGTTTGGTGGTGTAGGGTTCGAGATATGGCCTTCAAGTCATGAGTTTGAATTCAGGGGATGCGTTTCTTGTAAGAGTTTAGGGCAGCCGGAGGTTTTATCTGCTCCGCTTAAGCCCGGACCGAATGGTTTGACTACTGGATTTCTAATATTTTCAAAAAATATATATATACTAGTTTTTGCCCGTGCCTACGGCACAGTGTTACAGAATTAAATGATTTTATTTTTTAATTAAATGATGCCCGTTACAGTATTTGGCCGTTATTTGCCCGTGCCTACGGCACGGTGTTACAGAATTAAATGATTTTATTTTAACTTTCTATTTTTTAATTTGAAAATTTTTGACTTTTTCCATCAATCAATTCACTCTATTTCCTCCAATTACCAATGAAATGATATGGGCCGTCAACTAAGCCACATAAAGAGAGCCGTTGTATACACTCTATTTCCTTCAACACCATTCTCCTTTATTATATAGATGACTGACGCTATAAATACATTTTAGCGAAAGCAATTACTGACACATTTTAGTGTCAGTAAAATCATTTTTTCTGGAAAATTACAGATTGAATCTATAAGAACATAGCCCCAACAATCCCCATGAAACGATTTAACAATACTCCAGTGGAAGAATTCCACCATATAAAAGTAGAACATTGAGTTCGTATGGTGAGCATCTATCACTTTTAAAAAGATATACACATTGTTGAAAGATATGGATTGATTTATAGGTCTGACACTGAAAAAAAACAGTACTATATAACAGTGTTATATTATCACTGTCTCTTATACAATAATTTAATAATATCTTATTACATATGTTAAAATAGTAAAAATAAAAATAACTAAATGATTGTTGCATTTAATACAATTACATATATTATATCCTTATTGGTTAATAAATTACTAGCATCAAATCCTTTCAAATAAAAGTGTTTCATTCCATTGGGTTTTTTTGGGAAAAACCTCACTGGCAATTAATTACATTATGGGCAATAACAATGATGTCCAATCTTTCAAAATTGTTTCCTCTTTTATCACTTTGCTTGTTCACATCCATATTTGATTTCCCAAACTTGATTTCCAATAGTTAACACCTAAACGACAATGTTAAATTTTTTTTTTCTTTTAAAAAAAGAAATGATCTCTGGCGAAATATTAAAACAAGAACACACATCCTAATTAGATTGACATCAATAATCTTTTAAAATCATATAACGTGTAATTTGATATCCTTGTAAATTCTCTTATCTATGAAAGTGCAGTTCAAATTCTAGACCTCTAATACTCCATCCGTCCTTTTTTGATAGGTCACCTTTATATTTTTGGAAGTCCTAAATTATAGTCCAATTTCCTTATTTAAAGAGAGTTAAATGAATAAATTTACTTATATACCTTTTTTTTTTTTTTTTTTTTTGTGTTGTTTTGTTTTTTTGGAAACGATGGAAACCCCGCCACCAAACCACCCATTCTGGGCCGCGGCGCAGGTAAAACCACCGGCTGTCCCAGGCTCTTACAAGAAGTGCACCCCCTGGATTCGAACCCAGAACCTCAAGGTGAGATCTTGGGGACAATTTACTTATATACCATTATTTAATAAATAACTTTATTGAGTTTAAGTTGGATTGTGTTGTATTAATGAGGGGTATATCAAGAAAATATTAAACTTTTTACCATATTAATCATGTTCCCTTATTTTGTTGGGAAAAGATCAGCGGCCTATTAAAAAGGGACGGAGGGAGTACGATTCTAAAATGCTTTAATAGCTAAATTAATGGCACGCGTAAATATAATAATGTAATTTGTGAGATATGTAATTTTAGAACAAATTCTTAACCCTAAAATTTTGAAAACATAAAACTTTTGTGGAAATATGTGTTTTTTTTCCAACAGAAGTGTTCTAGTAATGGAAGAAATTAGTAAGTGTAGATGAAAATAAACTACCACTCTTATTGATTTAATTACTATAAAGTTACTTATTTATGGAAACTGTCATCTACTTCTATTTGCTTTACTACTTTATTTTCCTTTTTTCTCGTTATCTTAACTTTTAATTTAAAAGATAAAGATCTTGCATTTCTATTATTTTTTTTTTAAGAAAAAGGAGGCGGAGTCTCAAGAGACGTATCCATAAATTTTATTTAATCAGGACACACTACAAGAATTAGACCATTTAGCGTCGAATTATTTCGACGCCATAAGTGACTATTTCGACGCCAATTATATTTAGCGTCGAAAAAATTAGACGCAAACAATGGACGATAAAATGTCGACGAAAACCATTTTAGCGTCGAAATAAATAACTGCGACGCTAAAAAACAGTATTCTGCGTCCAAGTTATTTCGACGCTAAAGTAAATTGTTCGACGCTATATTGTATATTTAGCGACGAAATATATCGACGCAAAAATTCTCACTTTTAGCGTCGAAATGTGTCGACGCTAAAGTATATTAAAAAAGTATTATATGTAAGCTTACAGCGACCATTGTTGTTACTAATAGCGTCGAAATTGTTCGACGCTAAAAATGACTTTTAGCGTCGAAACTTGTCGAGGCTAACGTATATTAAAAAAGTATTATATGTACGCTTACAACGGCCATTTTTTGATATTATTAGCGTCGAAATATTCGACGCTAAAAGTAAAAAATTTATTTTTTAAAAAATTAGTAATTTACTTATTTTTTGGTCTAAAATATTTAATTTTAATGAAAAAAAAATGTAATTAATGACGAAATATTATATTGAAATTTGTTTTAGAAAAAAGAAATATTATATTAAATTTTTTTGTTCAAAATGTTTATACAAAACCAAATATAAATATTATTGCTACTGTGATGGAGGGACGCCCGAGCCCGATGCACCATAACTCATTGAGGCCTCGAACATCTGACGGAAAGCCAGCAGTTGCTGTTCCAACTGCTCCATCTTCTTCTCGTGGTCCACCGTGACCTGTTGTAGCTTCTCCTTAGTCTGTTGCAGCTCGTCTCGGGTGCTGGCTAACTCATCTCGAATAGATACATTGTCCGAATTACCACTATTGCGTGCAGATGACGTTGGCTTCTTATGAGTGCCAAGACCACGTTGTAAGCTGTCTGATTCTTGAAAACCAATTGCGACAGCTGCTCATCTGGTATGGGGTCGGTCCCTGTCTCCTGAGTTTGATGTGGAGTTCCATCATTTCGTTCTGTTTCAAAAAATAAGTTAATATTAGAATTTGAGAAAAAAATTTAACATATATAATATTAATTATTTTATTTTAAAACTGAAACTTACATAGCAGCGTTCGGCTTCTTCATTTATCCATTTCTTCTTGTCATTGTAATGCGTCACACGGAAAAAATCTGGAAATGATTGCACCTCACCTGTGTTACTCTGTTATAAACATAAAATAAATTCAATATTATTCCAGATAGTAAAAATAATTAACTGTTAAATTTTACGTTAGGATATATTTACCTCAGAATGTTCGGCACGATGTTGGATAAATGGCTTCGAACCTGCACGGTGGTTAAAACGCAAGTGACTTCGATTTTCCGCATTTGCGTGACATTTATCCTGTATTCACCAACACTGTAAGTACCGAAAACAAAGACAATTATAAATTCTGTTTATTTCAAAATTTACCTCGTGTTTTTGCTAGACCAAAGCTCACATAAGAATGTCCAATCTTGTTCCTCTATAAAATCAGGCTTGTGTTGTGGAGCATTTGAAGGTCCATGTTCGTCGAATATTGGTTTCAGGACTTTTGTTCTATAATCTTTATAACTTTTCCCCATGTGGTAGTCAATATATTGTTGACATTCACTTGGGTCAGATCGAACTCGAACCATTCCTACATGAAAATTCGAGTAAAAATAAGTATCAAATAAAAATATTAATAACAAACAATATCGAAAACTTACAAGTAGCGAAGGGAATAGCTGGTTCATTTTTGTCTCCCACGATATCTTTCTCCAAGATACGTAGTTTTGGGGAGCTTCATATCGAGATGTAGCTCCTATGGCTGTATTAAACGCTGAATTATGTTGTCCGACTTGAGTGTGTCCATCCTCTGATATCTGTATTCGAATACGGCCGTGAGCCTTAACGTACTTAGCCAACCCCAGGCCACGGGTGCGTCCTCGACCCTTCACTGTACTGGACTCACCTGTGCTAGCAGAGAAATCACCAGGGCCAGTTGCCCTTGTTGATGTAGATGGAGTCGCGGTAGCCGTTTGCGATTGCCCGGTGCCATCTGCAAAACCCGTCGCATTAGCGTCATCAAATTCCAAAGTTCTTATACATATACATACATATCCATACAAGTCAATACAACTTAACAAAAGCGCTTATCACATCGAATGCTCACTTTCGTAACTTTCGAATTCCAAAACACATACAAACATTCCAAAACACATACTATATATACTATATGAACTTTCGAATTCCAAAACACATACAAACATTCCAAAACACATACTATATATACTATATGAACTTTCGAATTCCAAAACACATACAAACATTCCAAAACACATACTATACTATACGAAGTTCGAATTCCAAAACACATACTGTACTAAATGGACGACGAAGTTAAACGAAAACCATCGGGGGCTGCCTCTTCTGCATTTTAATCTATCTTTAGCGTCGAATACGGAACTTCGACGCTAAATGTTACAGTTTTTAGCGTCGAATACGTTATGTCGACGCTAATTGTTGATATTTAGCGTCGAATTTAATTTAGACGCGAAAGAATCAAGGATCTGTCGGTGGAAATTTCATAACTATTCAGCGTCGAAAATATTTTCGACGCTAAAAGTATTATTTTTGGCGTCGACTATACATAATCGACGCTAAAAACGTACGTTTTTAGCGTCGAAAAGGTTTTTTCGACGCTAAAATTATACTTTTAGCGTCGAATTTAATTTAGACGCGAAAGAGTCAGGGGTTTGTCGGTGGAAACTTTATAACCTTTAGCGACTATATTTGTTCGACGCTAAAAGTATATTTTTGGCGTCGACACGTTTTTTTGCGACGCTAAAAGTGTAATATTTGGCGCCAAAAATTATTGCAATAATATAATTATTCAGCGTCGAATACTATTCGACGCTAAAGTTCTGTATTTAGCGTCGAAAATAGTTTTCGACGCTAAAACATTAATATTCTGCGTCGAAAATTTATTTCGTCGCTAAATATTTGACATATAGCGTCGAAAATCATTTTCGACGCTAAA
The DNA here is from genome assembly GCA_019454045.1 of Zanthoxylum bungeanum. Classification (NCBI taxonomy): domain Eukaryota; kingdom Viridiplantae; phylum Streptophyta; class Magnoliopsida; order Sapindales; family Rutaceae; genus Zanthoxylum; species Zanthoxylum bungeanum. Next base: position 101,752 of record SKCR01007839.1, on the reverse strand, counting down.
TATCACTTTTAGCGTCGAAAACACATTCGACGCTGAATAGTTGGACGCTAAAAGCCATAATTCTTGTAGTGACATATTCAAAATTTATTATAAGTATTTTTAAAAATTCTTATTATAAGATATAATACAACAATTATAATATTTATTTTATAATATTTTATTATTCAATGAGAATTTGTCACACCCGTCCCCTTAGGTAGGGTAGGGGCGGAGACTTAAAACAGACAGAGTTTCCCCTGTAAAACGGACTAATCCTCCAAATACAAAGAAAAATCTAATTTGAATAATAACATCATATAAATAGGATTTCCATGATCCAACTTAAAATAAATATCAATGCTAAAATGTAAATACTCTATGTATCAAATAAAGGCTCAATGCCTAAAACCAAAAAATAATAATACTCAAGAATAACATATCTATAATTATGATCCCAAACATAACGAAGATACTCTACTGTTGGCACAACCTTTCTCTACTGGCAGGAAATGATGATGGAACAACAGATGAAAATAAATGATCTACTAATCTGGTTAACCCTTAAAATTTAAAGGAAAGAGGTAAGCTCACGCTTAGTGCAATGGATCACAACTTAGTACCGGGGATAAACAAGTAACAAGGTGGATCGAATAAGTATGTCATAATATAAATAAATACATAAAACATTAAATCCATATATCAAATATTTACTTGAAATCATAAATCTCAATTATCATAAATCTCATTATGCTTAAGAATATCTATAAAAATAAAGATGTCCATTCATCTATGTGCATACTTTCATGACAATACGAAAAACTGGCAATGTGGGGCATCCCCACGGTAATAACTGACATCCGGAACAAAAATCTCGCTTTCCGGCACGTGTAGGACACGCACCTCCCTTTCTGGCCGCGCGTGGGCCTCACGCGCCACTACACAAGGCGCGCGTGAGCTCCACGCGCCGGCCGGAGTCTAAATTTTCCTACGGAAGAATATTCCTCTCCTCCTCCCGATTCCAATGCCGCTGACGGTTTGTCAATCGGAGTTCCGGATCAACGAAAAATCAAGAAAAACCATTAAAAGTTTCTTATCGGGATTTCTACGAAAATGAGGAGTTTCCCGATATGAAACCACCACAAAATAATCCTCTCGTCGAAATATACATTTTCCCTCAAAGACTCGGTCGAGATTGGCTCCGGATCGGACGGATCGGGGCAAAATTCCTCTCTTTTTCTCTTTTTTTTTTCTTTCTTTTCTTTCTTTCTCTCTCTCTCTCACGAAAAGTGGCTGCTGGAAAGTGAAAAGGGTTTGCAAACTTTATATACTCACATGTCAATTATCATTTTCCTCCCTCAACTTATCTCTTTGATAAATTTAATTCCAACTTTTACAAATTTAACAATTTAGCCCCTAAATTTCCAATGCACCTAATTTAAAAAATTAAAAAAAAAATGGTTAAAAATAAATTGGGATGTTACAATTCTCTCATCCTTAAAAGAAATTTCGTCCTCGAAATTCACATATCTTAGGGTGGAAACAAGTGTGAATATTTATTCCGTATGTCTCCCTCACGCTCCCAAGTAGCTTATGCTTTAATCTGCTGACACACTAAGCACTTCGATACAAATTCTGCTATCCCCTTCTTCATGCATTTCCACCAATAGTTCTCTTTAAGATTTCTATACATCTTAATACTGTCTGGATACATAGAATAAGCAGAAAAATGGGCTACTTCCATAATCTCTCTCTTCAAGTTTTCAACTTCAGGTACACATAATCTATCTCCGAGAATTTAGGCAAGCGAATCTTCTAACTAAGGAAGAATATGGTTTCCTTCAAAAATTTCCCCGACATAAGAATTAACCTCCTCATCAACTGGAGGTTCCCTAGAAGGTTAGCCAACATCTGCTATCCTACACATACAGACTCGACCTGCACCTCAAACTCTGAAAAGCGGAGGAATCTAAAACACATGTAAGATATCAACTGTTAATAGATATAGAATAACTAATCAAGTAAATGAAATGTCTATAGAATCTATGGATCTGGCGCTCTGATACCATTAAATGTCAAACCCGTCCCCTTAGGTAGGGTGAGGGTGAGACATAGACTTGAAACGGACAGAGTTTCCCCTGTAAAACGGACTAATCCTCCAAATACAAAGAAAAATCTAATCTGAATAATATCATCATATAAATGAGATCTCTATGATCAAACTCAAAAGAAATATCCATGCTAAAATTTAAATACTCTCTATATCAAATAAAGGCTCAGTGCCTAAGACCAAATAATAATAATACTCAAGAATGACATATCCATAACTATGATCCCAAACATAACGAAGACACACCACTGTTAACACAACATTTTCTCTACTAGCAGGAAATGATGATGGAACAACATATGAAAATAAATGATCTACTAATCTGGTTAACCTGTAAAATTTAAAGGAAAGGGGTAAGCTCACACTTAGTGCAATGGATCACAACTTAGTGCCGTGGATAAACAAGTAACAAGATGGATCGAATAAGTCTTTCATAATATAAATAAATACATAAAGCATTAAATCCATATATCAAATATTTACTTGAAATCATAAATCTCATTTCTCATTCTGCTCAAGAATATCTATAAAAATAAAGATGTTCATTCATCTATATGTATACTCTCGTGACAATACGACAAAGCTGGCAACGTGGGGCATCCCCATGGCAATAACTGACATCCGGAGTAAAAACTGGCAACATGAGACCTCGTCTCACGGAAAATAATCTGGCACGTATAAGTACACGGGGTGCATCATAGCATAAAAATCATTTATAAACCACATGCTCATATATCTCAAATCATGCAAGTTTCTCATATTTCACAAACACATGATTTCAACATAATCAATATTCGATCCATACTTTAATAGCAAAAATATAAACTTTCTAAAAACAAAATCATTTCATGCATTACCTTGAAAATTCATTTAAGAAAACATACATACTATATACTTTGGAAAACATCAATGTTACAAGCTTATCCACGCACCTGGCGAGATGACTACAAAGAAAAGAACTATGCAGCAGGACCATCCCCGCTTACGGTATCACGATCACCTAAAGAGACAAAATAATTTACTATAAGGAACATAATCCTAACTAGAATAGATGAAAGAATATGCAAGTAAATGTGACTCGGTCGCTCTCGAAATCCTAACGAAATTTCGGCAAAGTTCCGTCTATAATACAGATTTCCATTATACAGTCCATAATCATCAAATTACATACAAATTCTATTCCCAACATACGCATCCACAATTCAACATCACTAATCCCAAATCTCGGGCTCACAATAATTTTCCGCACACAATCTTACTCGACCATATTTTACGATAAAGTCCATCATTCACTTCTAACCACAAGATAATCATTTATATGGTCTAAACATGTAAACTAATCATACTTTAAAGCTATTTATATTTCGAAACACATAACATGCATAAGCCGAATATAACGATAAATTATACAAAAATCCAGATTTGAATCGGGAAGTCGGCGGCGAGAAACTTTCCGGCGCGTGTAGGACACGCGCCTCCCTTCGTGGCTGCGCGTGGGCCTCAAGCGCAACTGCACAAGGCGCGTGTGAGCTCCACGCGCCGGCCAAATTCAAAATTTTCCGGCGGCCGAATATTCCTCTCCCCCTCCCGGTTCCAATGCCACTGACGGTTTGTCAATCGGAGTTCCGGATCAACGGGAAATCAAGAAAAATCACTAAATTTTCTTACCGGGATTTCTACGAAAATAGGGAATTTCCCAAGATGAAACCATCAGAAAATAATCCTCTCATCGAAATCTACGTTTTCCCTCAAAAACTCGATCGAGATTGGCTCCGGATCGGAGAGATCGGGGCCAAATTCCTCTCCTTTTTTTTTCCTCTCTCTCTCACGAAAATTGGCTGCTGGAAAGTGAAAAGGGTTTGCAAACTTTATATATTCACATGGCAATTATCATTTTCCTCCCTCAACTTATCCCTTTGATAAATTTAATTCCAACTTTTACAAACTTAACAATTTGGCCCCTAAATTTCCAATACACCTAATTTAAAAAATTAAAAGAAATGGTTAAAAATAAATTGGGGTGTTACAAAATTTATATTTTCAATTCATGCTTTGAATAGTAAACGTTACGTGGTGGAGAAGTAATGACAGAAGTGACAAATCGGTGTTAGTGAGATTAAGAGATAAATTTAGAATTTTCTTTTGTTTGTTGTAAATTTTTTAAGTTGAAAAATTTAAGAGATTTAAGTATCAAATATAATTATATTAGTTGTTATTTTTTAAAAGAAGAATCACTAAGAAAAAAAGAAGAAAAAATAACTCATTCTCTTCTATTGTACTATTATTTAAAATATGTGATCGATTTTTATGAAATCAAAATAACTAAATAAATTTCAAATAATTATACTTTTGTAATAAGTTCAAATGTATTTTTTAACCTATCCGCTCTTCCAAAACTTGAATTTAGATTGCTTTTTGAAACTCTTATTTTTGTCAATCTAATTATGCCCTGGGAGGGATCACACCTATATATGTATATCTAAAGATGAGTAGATGAAACAAAGACACAAATTAGATTTACGAAGGGTGGGAAAAAAAACGTTTATTATTTAATGAAATTATCTCAACTGAAAAGGAAGGTGAAATAAGTCCTTTCATCCTAATTAGATTGACCCATAGAACTTGATCCCAAACTGTCCCATTGTGATTCTGAACGCGCACGCATCGATTATGGGTTCAAAATATTTTACATTTTTTTCTTTTATTTGTTTTGTTGCTGTTTGGAATTGGAATTTTGGGTTCCTCTCCCTAAGATCAAGTTTTTTCTCACACACACTCTCTCTACTTCATTGTTTTTAAAATCAGATAGGATCGACCGGTTCGTTCGGTCAAATCGGGAATTTCCCGTGAGTCCGGTTTGGATGAAAGTAAAAAAAATCAGTAAGACAAAAAACCGATCAAATTCGATCAAAATCGGACCAATTTTTTTTTTTCAAATAAATAAAATTATTTATTACGTAAGTTGGTTTTACCAATTTTTTAGACACGGTTCAACCGATCAAATCAGTGACCCATTAAACCTTTTACATCACCGGTTCAATTTCCGATCCGATTATGAAAAAAATGCAATTGTTCACGTTTTGCTCATTTCCTTGAATGTTTTTACTGCTTCAAAAATAATTAATTAGGGCCTTAAAATTATGGCTTTGACTAATTAATTAGGGGCCATAGGCACAAGTGTACTAAACATGCGCCCAGTACCGGTCCTGTGTACCTCCTCAATTTGGACGGTTCGTTTTCAATGATTTAATATTTCTTTTTGTTTCATCCCCTTCCATCATCTTCCACCAACCCAAACATATCTTTAATTTACTTAGCTTCACCAAGATAACCCTAAACACACTTTACAAACTCCCTAAACACAAAGCCCCTTTACATTTTCTTAGCTTCACCAAGAGAACCATAACTCAGCCCCTAAACGTGTACACAGCCCCTTTCCAGCGAAAACACACAGCCCCTTTACAAACTCACCAAGTCAGGAATGGACACAGCCCCCTTCTCTTTTTTTTTTTTTTTTTTTGAAAAGAAAGTAGTTACTTTCATTGACAATCATGAGTTTAACAATAATTGGACATCTTGAGGAAAGTCCCCAGTCCAAGTGACAGAATCATCGAAATTAATAGCAATATTTGCTAAAGAGTGAGCTACAAAGTTGCCATCTCTACTAACATGAGAAACTACCATCGGTTGAAAATTCCTCAGTAACCCCATGATTTCGTTAATAGTCCACGCTATTTCGAGACGACTGATATATTTCCTTGACACTAAGTTTGTCACTTATAGCGAATCGGTCTCCACAATCAATGGCAGAAACGCTTCCTGTACGGCCAACTGTAACCCAAATACTTCGAGCAAGGCTATATCACAAGAAAACTTAATCTTCTTTACGCCCCCCATTAGTACCCTTCCTTCCTCATCTCTAATAATCGCCCCTAGGCCAGCAGTACTCAGGTTCCTATGAGCAGAAGCATCCACGTTTAATTTAAACCACCCAACATGAGGAGCTCTCCATCGATCAATGTTGACATTTACATCACTCTTCTTCTGCTCCATGGGATCTATAGCTAGACGCTTAAAGGCCTTCACCGTAGCTTCAGCTCTAGCTGCTACAAACACATGATCAACGAACTTGCCTTGCATAACTTGTGAATTCCTTGTTTCCCAGATTGACCAGCAAATACTACCGATTTTTCCATATCAGACTCACTCCCTCGAGCTGCCTCAATCAACAACCCCAAAACATCCCCATTACTTCCATAGCAGAAGGTATTCTCGTACCCGGCACCTCTCCAAACTTGCTTTGCATTTCTATAATAAAATAAAGCATGATGGACGTCCTCCTTCTTTTTCTCACACCACTGGCACCACCAGCTTTGCAAAATTTTCATTCTCCATAAATTGTCCGTCGTAGGAAACATGTTCAAAGTTACTCTCCATATGAATATTTTCACCTTCTCTGGCAAGTGCAGCTTCTAGATAGCATTCCAGTGCCTACTGTCAGTTGCTGAGCTTGAGGGGCTTTCCGAGAACTTCATCTTGTAGGCCAATTGGTATCCACTTTTAATCAAATATTCACATATGTTATCATAATGCCAACAGATGCTATCCTCTTTCGGCCTTCTTGGGAGTGGGATACTACTATGACGTCCACATCAATTTAATCGAAGCAGTTTTGTAGCCTGCCTAAATCCCATTGCTGATCTGCAAAGATAAAGTGAGCCACTAAGGTGTCCTCATAAAATCTGCGTGGTGAAACTGGTTTGAAAGTGCTGGGTCTCGAAATCCAATTACTGCCATACACTTTAATGTTTTGACCATTTCCCACTCTCCATCTCAGCCCTTGTTGGATAACCCCTCGTCCCCATAGAATACTCCTCCAAACATATGATGGGTTAGATCCTACTTTGGCATCAAGAAACTCTGAATTCTTAAAATATATGGCTTTAAGAATTCTGGCCAACAGCGACTCTAACTTCTACAATATTCTCCAACTCTGTTTTGCAATTAGAGCATGGTTGAAACATGAAATATCTCTGAAACCCAGCCCTCATTGGTTCTTGGCAAGACACATTCTCTCTCATTTCCTCCGATGGATTCCTCTTTTTGTATCAGAGGATCCCCACCAAAATCTGGCCATCTCAGCTTGTATGTCATCACATAATCCATATGGAATCCGAAATACACTCATGGCATAAGACGGTACCACTTGAGCAACAGCCTTGATTAGGACTTCTTTTCCTCCACTCGAAATTTTTTATTATGCCACTTCGAAATCTTGTTCATGACTCTGATCTTTAAGTCATTGAAGAAAGTTTTCTTTCTTTTTCCTATCATAGATGGTAAGCCCAGGTACTTTCGTGCCTGACCACTACCTCGAAGTTTAGGATATTCTTCATCAAAGCAACCTGAGGTGCCACAATATTACCGCTGAAGAACATGGATGATTTTTCATAATTAAAAATCTGTCCAGAGACACAGGCATAGGCGTCCAATATGGTCTTGAGATTTCTGCACACAACCCCTTTACAAACTCACAAAGTCAAGAAAACACACAACCCATAATTTCATCCAAGTTTCCGCTACTGTATGTTGATGGTGGTTTTTACTCTGAGAAAGGTTCAAATACAGAGCAGTAAAATATGTATTGTACTTAGACAAAAATAGATGATACAAGCCCAAGGGCCCAAAGAGATAGGAGAGATTTGATGGAAGAACCCGACCTTATGATGTAGAGGAGTTCTCCCAAAGACAGAACCTGTTAGTGATTAAGCAAGTTGGATTTCGACCCGACCACCAAAATTGATTTGGGGTTTTCTAAAGGTTTGGTGAAACCCGACCCGAGGGTCTTTGACAGTGAAACCAAACCTGATTGAGAGTGCTGAGGGAAAACTTTTATAGTATCATCTTCTTTGGTGTGCCGACCGGGAACGAAAACGGGATCTCAGGCCGACCAATGTTGAAGTCATGTGACGTATGCGCTAGTTAAGAGGATAAGCTTCTAGAAGGCTATTGATGACTGTGGGAAAAATAATGGTTCTCTTTGGAGGTATACCTGCTAGCTACCATAGGCCGGTACAATGGGAGGGAGGTGGCAGAGCATAGCCGCCATAGGCCAGTGTAGTAACAGTGAAATGGGCTATTCTGATTGGCATATTTAAAAGTAGTTGATGAAAGTTGTGATGGCAATGATAGAAATGTGACATAGGCTGATGTCATTGGTGGTTGAATAATGAATTTGGAAGCCTATTTAAAGGGGTTGAAGATTCAGATTGAGGGGTTAACAAATTCCCATCTCACAACTTGTAAAGAACTAAGAGCTTAAAAATCAGAGAGAGAGAAAGTTGGTTGGTTACCTGACCAATTGAGTGACTTATACCAGACTACTGTAAGTCCTGAGGTGTATTTACTCATAAAGTGGTTATTTACACCCAAGTATAAGAGTGTCGGAGTATTAAAATAACCCGGTAAGTCCGGGGTCGATCTACAAGAAAAAAATTTAGTAAAATAAAATAATAATTTGAGTGAAAATAAAAAGATTGAATTATTTGAAGTGATTGACAATTTTAAATTTGACTACAATAATAAAATAAAATGTTGGGGGTTAGATGATCCACTTTTAATATTTACAATTTAGAGAAATCTTACTTTTTATAATATATAAATTATCATTATTACTCAGTAAATCACGAGTCTGATTTTAAAATTAATTATTTAATATAAACCAACTTTTAGGGGATTTTAAAATATCCACGCTATATCCAACACAATAATGGACGACAATATTTGACATCTATGGATTAAACTCACTTCCGCTGAACAGGATACCGATAAGACCCTAAGGGTTCCACAACCACCTCAACATGTACCACATTATCCAAACTTTCCTTGATATTGTGGCTAGACCGGGTCCGGATTGACCCATCATGAGTGACATCAATCCATCTACCAATATCTCTCACTCACATATGATGGGCTCAATAAATTTAATAATTTATGTGAAAACAATTCACACTTGATAATTATCACGTGCAATTAGCATACCTTGAGAGCTTATTTGTTATACATCTGTTATGAGTATATAATTCATCGAATATGAAAAGTCATTGGGTGATCGGTTCCAGATTGACCTATCATGAGTCACCCGAATCCATCCACCAATATTACTTATTGGTGGAAAATATACATCATCTACTTCTGTTTGCTTTACTATCTTTTTTTTTTGTTTCCTCTTTATCTCAACTTTTAAAAGATCTTGCGTTATATATAAATTATTAGTCATTTATATGCTTTAAATATATTCTTTTATATTTTTTTAAGATAAGGAAGTGGACAAATTCAAATATATTTTTTAACATCTTACCTCACTCAAAATAAAATTTTTCATTCCAATTAAATTGGACTCATAATACTTGATCTTAAGTAGTCTCTTCGTGAGAAAAGAATGTTAATGAAGTACAAATGGGATTAAAAGAAAGATTAAGACTAGTCAAAATAAAAAAAAATATTAATAATATCAGTCTCTTTAAAATCTTAATCGGTAAACTTAAGGTCGGTCATGAGTATTCGAGGGACTCAAAATCAAAATATTTTGCATTTATTTTTTTTATTATTTTGTTGAATTGTGTTAGTTCCATTTTTATTGGCAATGTCCGTAACAAAACAAGTTCAATTGAGTTGTAATGAGTCTTGAAGATCTCGGAGCAATTGGACAAGTATTTCGACAACATGAGAGAGAGATTTCATAGCGACGTTTACCCTTTTGCATATTCCAGACGATAGAGCTCCAATTGATATGAGGTTAGTTGCATTGGACAATAGACTCGAAGACAATCGCGTACATATTGTTGGAAAAAATGCTTATGAGTAAGCATTTTGAGGCTCAATTTTAAGCATGGTCCACTTCGTGTTAGTGGTTGTTATTGAATGATTCGGATACTCCTCCGTGAGTACTTCGAAATGGTATATTCATATGCTTAAAATGATGTTTGGGTGAATGAGAAATTGTTGCTCAAAGTTCACCCATTGGTATTAGAAAATAAAGAGAAGTTAGCTTGTCCCATATGGGAAAGCTATAGAGAAGAAATTATGCTTATATATGATTGTTCATTAGTATATGGGTAAGAGTTATAAGGATATATGCTCTCTCTACGTGCGCGGGGGGAGGGGGGTGCAAATCAAATCTGAATCAAGCTTGGCTCGTGTGCACCCGCGTGTCCTGCGTACACGAATGCCGGACCAAAATATGTGGGGCCGGCCCAGCCAATTTTTGGATGTCTCTTTATTTTTTTTTCCAAACCTTTTGAATTTCCATAACAACTAATTTAATTAGTTTGATGGTTACAACAAGTGAAAAGCCTCTCATTGATGAGATGTAATTGGCATGTTAATTTCTTTTAATAGGGTAGTGTTTTCGTTTTTGTGTGATACACAGAACACACAAGAGAAAAAAAAACTAAAATTTCGAAAATCTTTTTGGAGAGTTCAAATCACTTTGTGGTTCGTTGGAAACAGGATTGGTGGTGCCCATACTTGTTTGTTTCCGTTGCATCTTGGGAAACAAACGCCTCAAGTTCTACTGCACCTTCGGTAGGGGCGAATTTATTTTAAGGATATTGTTGCCCGCTTCAACAAGCCTCGGAATTCTTCGTTGCTTTACTGTTCCTGTCGCTGATTCGTGCTATACTACTGTCACCGATTCACTGCATGCGATTGTTATTTTTATACTGTTGTTTATTGTAACACCGTTGTTTATTTTCTGTTCGGTTTACTGTTTGTTCAAAGTCAGTTGTAAGAACACAATAAACAAATAAGTTGTAATAGTCTTAAAACAAATTCAACTCTATGGATATGGAAAATAGTCCAAACACTGTAGATGTTGTGGCAGCCCCTGTGGCTGGCCAAATTGCTATGGCAGCCTCTTCGGCTGGCCAGAATGTTGTGGCAGCCCCTGTGGCTGGCCAAAGTGCAGTGGCAGTCTCTTCGGCTGGCCAACTTGCTTCAGCCTATGGGCTTAATATGGCAGCCGCTATAGCTGGCCAAGGTGTTGCTGCCTCTGTGGCTAGACAACCTGTTGGACATGTGAGCCATGTAAATCCTGCTGCAGAAAAACCTGAAAAATTCAGTGGACCGAATTTTAAACGGTGGCAACAGAAAATGTTTTTCTACTTGACCACGTTGAACCTTGCGAGGTTTCTAAAAGAAGATGCTTCTGTACCCGTGGAGGGTGAGATTGATATCCAAGTGATCAGTGCGATTGATGCTTGGAAACATTCTGAATTCCTATGTAGGAATTATGTGTTGAATGGGCTGAGTGATTCCTTGTACAGTGTGTATGCCGGGATGAAAATAGTAAAATGGCTTTGGGAATCTTTAGACCAAAAATATAAAACTGAGGATGCCGGTACTAAGAAATTTATTGTAGGCCGTTTCCTAGATTTTAAGATGGTTGATTCCAAAACTGTGTTAAGTCAAGTACAAGAATTGCAAATTATTCTAGCAGAAATTCATGTTGAGGGGATGATTTTAAGTGAAACCTTCCAAGTAGCCCCGATAATTGAAAAACTACCACCTGGTTGGAAAGATTTCAAGAATTATTTAAAGCATAAGCGAAAAGAAATGAGCATTGAAGACTTGGTTTTTAAGCTTAGAATTGAGGAAGATTACAGAGTATCTGACAAGAGAGGAATAACTCATGAGGCCAAAGCAAATGTTGTTGAACATGGCCATAAAACAAGAACCCTAAGAACAAAGGGTCAAAGATGGGCCCTAAAGGAGGAGTTTCCAAGAAATCCAAATTTCAAGGAAGATGCTTCAACTGTGACAAAATGGGTCACAAGTCTTCTGAGTGCAGACTGCCGAAAAAGAAAAAGAATCAAGAGGCTAATGTGATGGAAAACATGACTCAAGATGTTTCAGATATTAACCTTTCAGCTGTGGTTTCTAAGGTGAATCTGGTGGGTTCTAACCCAAGAGAGTGGTGGATTGACACTGGTGCCACTCGACATGTGTGCTCGGACAAGAGCATGTTTTCTTCATTTGAGCCTACTGGTAATGGGGAAAAATTATACATGGGAAATTCAGCAACATCTGATATTGAAGGTCAAGGCAAGGTGATTCTGAAGATGACCTCTGGGAAAGAGTTAACTTTAAACAACGGTCTGTATGTACCAAAAATACGGAAGAATCTTGTGTCTGGATCACTTCTGAACAAGCACCGATTCCGGATGGTGTTCGAGTCTGATAAAGTAGTTTTAACTAAAAATGGGATGTATGTGGGAAAAAGGGTATGTAACTTATGGGCTCTTTAAGCTCAATGTAATGGTTGTTAAACCTAAGAATATCAATAAAGCTAGTTCTTCTGCTTATATTGTTGAGTACTCTAATCTATGACATGGTAGATTAGGACATGTTAATTTTAATTCATTACGGAAATTAATTAACATGAACCGCATTCCCAATTTTAAAATTGATAACAAACATAAGTGTGATACTTGTGTTGAGGCAAAATTGACTAGATCATCTTTTCATAGTATTGAAAGAAACTCTGAACCACTTGATCTAATACATACCGATGTATGTGATTTTAATTCAATACAATCAAGAGGTGGTAATAAATATTTTATTACATTTATTGATGATTGCACGAGATTTTGCTATTTGTATTTGATGAAAAGTAAGGACGAAGCTATAGAGAAATTTATTCTCTATAAGAATGAAGTTGAGAACCAACTGAATAAAAGAATTAAGGAGTTAAGAAGTGATCGTGGTGGTGAGTATGTTTTTCCTTTTGAATCACTTTGTGAACAAAATGGAATCATACATCAAACCACAGCTCCTTATTCACCTTAATTCAATGGGATTGCAGAACGTAAGAATCGTACCTTGAAAGAGATGATGAACGCTATGTTAATCAGCTCTGGCTTACCTCAGAATATGTGGGGAGAAGCTGTTTTATCAGCTAATTTACTTTTAAATAAGGTACCACGGAAAGAAGCAGGAAAAACTCCTTATGAAATGTGGAAAGGAAGAGTACCTTCCTATAAATTTCTTCGAGTGTGGGGGTGTCTTGCCAAGGTAGTTATTCTTCCACCTAAAAAGGTGAAGATATGACCAAAAACTATTGATTGCATTTTCATAGGATATGCACATAACAGTAATGCTTATCGATTTCTTTTGCATGAGTCTAATATACTAGATATTCACAAGAATGATAATGGAGTCGCGAAATGCATGCATTTTTTCGAATATGTTTTTCCTTGTAAAACTAATTCAAATTCAAATGTGCACAAACGGGCACATGAGACTATAATTGAAGATAGTCAGGATCGAGAATAAATAAATATTCCAGAGGATCAAAAAGTTGTTGAACTTGAACCAAGACGTAGCAAAAGAGCTAGAACCGAAAAATCATTTGGTCCAGATTTTCTGACATTTTTGCTAGAAAATGATCCTCAAAGCTATAACGAAGCTGTAAAGTCAGCTGATGGTGCTTTGTGGAAAGATGCCATCAATAGTGAAATTGAATCCATCTTACAAAATCACACCTGGGAGTTAGTGGATCTTCCTCTAGGATGTAAACCTTTAGGGTCCAAGTGGATTTTCAAAAAGAAAATAAAGGCAGATGGATCAATTGACAAGTACAAAGCAAGACTTGTAATTAAAGGTTACAAACAACGTGAAGGTCTTGATTACTTTGATACTTATTTTCCTGTAACGAGAATAAATTCCATAAGGATGATAATAGCGATTGCAGCTTTGCGCAATCTTGAGGTACATCAGATGGATGTGAAAACAGCATTTCTAAATGGAGATTTAGATGAAGAAATTACATGGAACAACCTGAAGGCTTTATAGCTCCAGGACAAGAAAAGAAAGTCTGTAAGTTGGTTAAATCCTTGTATGGATTAAAACAAGCTCCGAAACAGTGGCATAAAAAGTTTGATAACACCATGTTAGCAAATGGTTTCAAAATCAATGAGTGTGATAAATGCATTTATGTCAGAGAGACAGAAGTTGGCTATGTTATTTTATGTCTCTACGTTGATGACATATTGATTGTCGGGGGTAATGTTAAAATGGTGAAATCTACCAAAAATATGCTGAAATCCAAGTTTGACATGAAAGACATGGGTCTAGCAGATGTCATTCTGGGAATAAAGGTCTCGAGAAGTCCTGATGGACTTATTCTTGATCAGTCGCACTATGTGGACAAGATTCTTTGTAAATTCAACAATGATGATTCTGCTGTGGCTAGAACTCCTTTAGATGTGAGTCTACACCTATCGAATAATAGGGGAGATGGTATATCTCAAGTAGAATACTCTAGAGTGATCGGGAGTTTGATGTATCTATCGAGTTGTACAAGGACCTGATATAACCTGTACAGTAAACAAGCTCAGCAGATATACGAGTAATCCAGGGGTTGATCACTGGAAAGCAATAGTGAGAGTACTTAGGTACTTACGTTTTACTCGTAATTATGGGTTGCACTATCATAGATATCCAGCTGTAGTCGAAGGATACAGTGATGCTAATTGGATATCTGATATGAAAGACTCAAAGTCTACCAGTGGCTATGTGTTTACACTAGCAGGTGCAGCTATATCATGGAAATCCTCCAAACAGACTGTGATAGCCAGATCTACAATGGAATCGGAATTCATTGCATTAGACAAGTGTGCTGAAGAAGCAGAATGGCTTCAAAATTTTTAGAGGATATTCCAAGTTGGCCTAAGCCAGTGCCAGCAATTTGCATTCATTGCGATAGTCAATCTGCAATTGGAAGGACACATAACAATATGTATAATGGTAAGTCTAGACATATTCGTCGTAGACACAATACCGTTAGACAATTACTCTCTACTGGAGTTATTTCGATTGACTATGTAAAGTCAAAGGATAACATTGCGGATCCGCTAACCAAAAGGTTAAATAGAGAGTTGGTTGTGAAATCATCGAGGGGAATGAGACTAAACCCCATTAGATAAATGTTTATTACGAAGGAAAACCTAACCTTGTTGACTGGAGATCCCAAGATCTAGGTTCAATGGGACAACCTACTCGTAAAAGACATAATTGGTTCACTGGGGGGGGGGGGGGGGGTTACCCTCTAGTCCATTCTTATGGTGAAATGAAACAGTGATTCTCGTATGGATGAGGTTAAGCAAAGGCTTTTAATGATTCTTATGCGTCGGGAATCCGAGCAGAGTATTACGAGATGCTCTTAAATAAGAAATCACCTATGTGAGAGAGAAGTGGTCCGCTTCAAAGGGAATTGTACGGGGCTCAATTCTTAGAAACTCTTGCAGAACCAGGTTGATGTTCATGGCCAAAATGAACATAATAATGAGAACTCAGATGTGTTAGGTTAACTATCTGTGTGATATATATTCTCCATTTACATGAACGACAGTACAGTTCAATGACATCGCGTCCACTGTCACCCAGTAAATGAGATATATTTTCACAAGGGAAGGTTCAAAGGCTGAGGCCTACCTATCCTATGCAGGTGTTGAACCGTTGAACTCTTCTAGGTAAAAACAAAATGTTTTATAAAATAATTTTATTCGATTTTTTTCGCCAATTTCATTCATGTGGGGGATTGTTGGAAAAAATGCTTATAAGTAAGCATTTTGAGGCTCAATTTTAAGCATGGTCCACTTCGTGTTAGTGGTTGTTATTGAATGATTCAGATACTCCTCCGTGAGTACTTCGAAATGGTATATTCATATGCTTAAAATGATGTTTGGGTGAATGAGAAATTGTTACTCAAAGTTCACCCATTGGTATTAGAAAATAAAGAGAAGTTAGCTTGTCCCATATGGAAAGCTATAGAGAGGAATATGCTTATATATGATTGTTCATTAGTAGATGGGTAAGAGTTATAAGGATAGAGGCTCTCTCTACGTGCGCGGGGGGGGGGGGGGGGGGTGCAAATCAAATCTGAATCAAGCTTGGCTCGTGTGCACCCGCGTGTCCTGCGTACACGAATGCCAGACCAAAATGTGTGGGGCCGGCCCAGCCAATTTTTGGATGTCTCTTTATTTTTTTTCCAAACCTTTTGAATTTCCATAACAACTAATTTAATTAGTTTGATGGTTACAACAAGTGAAAAGTCTCTCATTGATGAGATGTAATTGACATGTTAATTTCTTTTAATAGGGTAGTGTTTTCGTTTTTGTGTGATACACAGAACACACAAGTGAAAAAAAAATTAAAATTTCGAAAATCTTTTTGGAGAGTTCAAATCACTTTGTGGTTCGTTGGAAACAGGATTGGTGGTGCCTATACTTGTTTGTTTCTGTTGCATCCTGGGAAACAAGCGCCTCAAGTTCTACTGCACCTTCGGTAGGGGGCGAATTTGTTTTAAGGAGATTGTTGCCCGCTTCAACAAGCCTCTGAATTCTTCGTTGCTTTACTGTTCATGTCGCTGATTCGTGCTATACTACTGTCACCGATTCACTGCCTGCGATTGTTATTTTTGTACTGTTGTTAATTGTAACACCGTTGTTTATTTTCTGTTCGGTTTACTGTTTGTTCAAAGTTAGTTGTAAGAACACAGTAAACAAATAAGTTGTAATACATATAAATAACTCTTGATTTGGCCAAGATACGAGAAAGTTACAAGTGTTTTAATTTGCCCCTGAAAACCAGTCCGCGACCCGCGTTTGTGTGGCGTTCGTAATTGCATTCGAACTTTTTCAAGGCAGAAACTTTGCGTTTGGAGTGCGTTCGAACGTCCCTGCGTAAATAGGTTATCTTAGACACGTTTTAAAGCGAAAATAACACTATGAAACCCTTTTCCTTTTCCCTACCTATATAAACTAACATTGAGTCACTTTCCCCAATGGTTGAAACACATTTTCCTTGAACCAAAATCTCTCAAAGCTTTCAACCTTCTTGATTCCACCATTGAAGACTTCTTCATTTCCTTGTCTTCTTCATTAATGGTGAAATTCAATCTTTGATAAACCTTCAACACAACATAAACCAAAATTCCTAACCCTTTAGAAGGAGGAAATTTAGTAGTCGGAGTTCCGGCGTCAGAGGTGATACAATCTACTCAGAGACTTCAGAGGTTCTGAAGAAAACCGTGGGTCGCGGGCTTGAGGAGTTACATTGAGTTCTTGCAGTATTGAGGTACTTGAGTCGATGGAGTTGCCACCATAGGTCTTGACCATCACTATAAGTTTTTCTCTATATAGTGGATTGGGCTGGTAGCCGATATACCCGTAGTGGTTTTTTACTCACACGAGTTTTCCACTTCGTCACCAAAATTATTGTGTTGATTTTGTGTGATTGGTTTATTTTCCGCAATTTATATTTTGCATTGAATTGATATTGTGGATTTTATTATTGTTGGTTGATATTGTAATTGCCTGTTAGAATTCCATAGTTACTGTAATCAGGACTTGTCTTGATTATTATGTGTAATTCCGCATAGGGTCAGAACCTTAGACTAACCGCAAATTTTCAAATTGGAATTTTAGGATTCCTCTCAGACAAGCTTTCTCACCCTCTCTTTTCGACAATGCTACAATTTTGAAGAGTGATTGGCTGCAATTGGAAAATGATATTGACAAAATACCTACCATAATTGAACTGATAATTGCAATCAAAGACAATATATTGAAAATATGAGTTAAATTGACTTTTTTTTTTTTTTGGAAATCTAAAACCAGTCAAAATTGAGATAGTTAACTAGAAAAATATCAAAAAGCAACATCAATAAATAGTGATGATGAACATTGACTATAAATTGTACATGTGAATAGCATTGCGAACAATACCAATGAACAGTATCTGTGAATAATACGCAGTATACAGTGTTTGGTAAACAGTAACTCCGATCAAAATTTAACTAATTTAATAATTTCTTTAAGATGTTTTTTTTTTTTTTTAAAAAAAAAAAAACATTGTTCTAAAGATTAATTTTTGCTTCTTTAAGGATGATTTATCAGTGCAAAAAAGGAAATAAAATAGATTGACCTTGAAGATACAATGATATTGTTGTAGACGGCAGTGTAATTAGGCGGCTACCTATCAACTTCATCAATTAGCAAACTTTGGTCCCAACAGCAAGCAGTGTGTATTCAGCGTATATCAACTTGGTTGAAGCAGCTCACATTCATCTGAATCCAAATCACGTGCTGTTTCTCCAGCTTTAATTGTCTTTTGCTTTCACAAACATGAGCAACTTGATCAGCAAATTGAGATCAATATGGATAAGATGAATTTATATTGTTTCCTATTCACAATTTTTTTTTTTTTTAAATTGAATTGTGTTGAATTCACATTCATAAGATGAATTTAATAAACGAATCGAATATTCGTTTAATAAACGAATCGAATACGAATCCATCACATTTTGATTTGATTCGTTTAGGATTCGATACAAATTCGATTCGTTGATTCTTTTTGTCACCGTGTAGTCCAACGTTGAGTTCTGGAGTTCTTTTCACGTGCAAATGGCCTTAATTTGTTTTGGTGCGCGGTCGCATCACCTCTCGTAATTGTGGCAATACGAACAAATTAAATAATTGAATTGCATTTTTTTAAAGTTTCATATACTTTACAAATATAATACAATTTGGTGAATATTATGAGTTTGAATCCATATATCTATAACATAGTTTAAAAGTCTACTGACTATAGCAGGGTAAATTGTTGATTTTTTTTAAAAATATTTGTGCTTTTCAAAATATTACTTTATGCTTATTCATCAGGATTCAAATGTCATATGAATTAGTTTAAACGAGATATCCAGAGGCCTCTAAGATGGTGATAAAGTCAGATGATTTTATTTTTTCTAAGAATGTGTGTTGGTAGGAAAGGGATACGTAATGAAATGTTTAAATTGAATTTAATAAACACAATTGTTTTTGTTTACTTTGTTGACTCTTTACCTTTGTACCATGATAGAATAAGATATTTAAATTATAAATCTATCAAAAATATGCATAATTTAGTACTTATTTCAAAAGAAGAAAACTTTTTACATTCTAAAAGGAATTGCTCTAGATTTTTTTTTCTTTTTAAAGGCTAGTTGATCTAGTTGTTGTTGTTGTTTTTAATTGGGTCCCAATTATATTATTCAATGTAGCACCTTTTGCCCTATAAAATAGACACCATTTCCTCCGAATTTTCATCACTTCAATAGCTCGCAGAAAAAGAGTAAGAGAAAATGGAAGGTTCATCATCAAAATATTTTTTAATTTTTCTCGCAATTTTTTCACTTATAAACTCAACCTCATCATCAAGGGTTGGCCCTTCTAGTAGTACTGCTAGCACAGAGTTCATCAAAACATCTTGCAGCTTAACAACTTACCCAACACTTTGCTATGACTCCCTTGCTAGCCATGCAAGCTTAATCCAATCAAGCCCTAAGCTCCTTGCCCATGCATCCCTTAACGTGACACTTGCCATGGCTAAATCAACCTCAGCTGTCATGTTAAAGATGTCTAAAAGCCCAGCTGGAATGAAGCCTATAGAGATGGAAGCCATGAATGATTGCTTGGAGGAGCTTAGTGATTCAGTTGATGAGCTCAGAAGATCCATTGGTGAAATGGGTCTGATCAAAGCTGCTAATTTTGACCTTACAATGAGTGATATACAGACTTGGGTTAGTGCTGCTTTGACAGATGAAAATACTTGCGGTGATGGATTTGAGAAAAATACAGTGAATGGGAAAGTGGTGAGAGGCCTGATTGTGAAGATTGCTCATATGACTAGCAATGCCTTGTCTTTGATCAATAGTTATGCTTCTCTTCAAGCTTAATTAGAAACTTTTATATGGTTAGCAGCTCTTTCGTTAATGCAAGTAATTATATATTTTTAGTGTTAATCTTTTTATCTGGGTTTCAAATTTATGTAATGGTCATCTTTACTGCAAGCAAAAGATTGGTATATAAAATTATTTCTTCAGATTGTATTGGCTTCTTCCTAGTGTAAGATAAAATGTGAGGGGAATGATTGATTAACTTGTTGGAATTTAGGAAGGTGTGAATTTTGGGATTGTGAGGCTTTTGGGAATGGTGTTTGAAAAATGTAAGGTTGAATAAATATCCCGACAAAAGAACTCACAGACGGAATTAATTAAAGGTTATTAAAATAACCTTTTATTAATTAAAGGTTATTTTACTTAATGAAATTATAACCCTATTTATAGGAGACCAATTATAATCCTACTGAAATAAGGTAAATATTCTCAAACCCTAATTAGACTAAAATATTTAAAATAATAATATGATTCTTATCTAGTGTGTGTATATAAACTTGTAGAAAGACTCAATTTGAAAATAAGTTAAGCGTGCAGAATATCTCAGTATGTCATAATTGTTTAGTCCTCATACTCTGAAATTGAGATATTCTTTCGGAAAAATTATATTATAAAATGGTGGTACCACGTTATCCATATAATAATCTAATAATATATTATCCTACGTAATAAATATAAAAAACAGCTAAATAAAATGGTAGTTATTATATGTTTTATATTTCCAAGGAGTGTAATTGGGAATCAAAGTTAACGAAATACACAACCTTTAAAATCCTAGAGTACAATAATTGGGAGAACTCTACTAGGTCGCTACCAATCAACTCAAAACTAGTGCACTTTGGTCCCAACGCCTATCTGTTCAATGTTCACTATCATGCAATTTGAAACTTGTGGGCTCCGAGTTTTGGCTTAATTAAGTAAGTCCCTACAGAATTGCAAATGCAACCAATATTCAATAAATAAAAGCTAGTAGCTCACTTTTGAATCCAAAAATATGCACTGCTTCTGCATATTTCCATCCTATGCAATCACAATTTGTTAAGGTATTTTCTTAGCATCTTCAAACTTGTCAATCTGATCGCGGTTTTTTACCGCACGCAAGCGCACGTATCGCTCAAGTAATATAGTGAATATTAGTCGGATATCGTACACTCAATGGCTTATTATTTCTCTTATCAATACTAAAAATAACTTACTTAACTTAAACTAAACTATTGGTTGCGAGAGATATTGATTAATCTAAAATTAATTGAACTATTAAATAAAGAGTAAACAATAATTTTGGAGAAAATTTTATATGCGAGAAGAACCTAGGGTTGTAACTTCATCTAAGCACGCAATTGAGTTGTTGTTATGAATTATTAATCTAGAACGCTAAATTATCTACAAATCTTTTTTGATGGTCAGGTAGAAATATTCATATTAAGCCAATTAACTATATGCTTATGTTAACTAACTTAAACCAAATTCTTAAGGTCATGTTCTAATATTGTCTACGCATACCTTACAAGTATATGTCTATTTTATATGGAAATCTATTCAAACGAATTATATCATGCGCTATTATTCTCACGGCTAACCCAAATTTTCTTTGTTGAGTTTCTAAGGATTTATCAAGACTATTCTATTGTTGGACAGACAAATAAAATATGCATCAAAACACAAAGAATAATAAATAATAAAAAACAAAGTCGAAAAGAATAAAAAATATGCAACTTAATTAAATAACATGCTCAAGATCCATTACAACCTTAGAGTAATGGTTTAGTTACTCATGATAATCAATACAAGAACTCATAAAATATAAACTAGAAAGAAAAAGGGAAGAGATAACTCTCGTTTGCAGTCTTCGCCTTTAACATCCAACACCAGTTAAACACTCATCTTTATCTTGGTCTAGGCGTTATTCTTTGCTCTAAACTCTAAAATTATGTTATAAGGCTTCATTTTAGGTTTTGGGATACACTTATACTTATATAGAAGCGGGTCACAACGCGCATCGTCATCATCGGTGCGTTGCTATGGGCTGTCTGGGAGTTGCAACGCGTCTGGTATGACTCTTCTTTTCCTTTATATTTTAACTCACATACCATTTAAGGTAGCATTTATCCTCATTGTGGTCTTAACACTCGCTCATGAGTAGTTTCGTGCTTATCGGTTATATGTGGTTTATCTTTTTTTAAAGTAATTTTCATTTTATGCTATTTTCATTTTTTTTTCCAAAATATCTTTCTTTTTTTATGTTATAAAAATACCATATACCATAAATAATTACAAACAGAGACAAATATCTAAGCTAACAATTATTCATCTTCAAATAATTTCCCCAACTAGTAATTTTTTCAACTACCTAGGTTCTTATTGCTAGAAACCTACTTTTAAGTGCATACGAGTGTAACTAGACCCGGCCAAGGTTCCGGTTCGGAACCGGAACCGAACCGGTTCGGTTAGGGTTCCTCCCCTAGCCGAACCGGTTGGAACCGTTGGAACCGTTCGGTTCCAACGGTTCCAACCGGAACCGTACGGTTCCGGTTGGAACCGGATTAATATTTTTTTTTTAATTTTTTAAATAATAATTTTATTTGTAATTTAGTGTAATTATGTAATGTAATTTAACGTAATTTGTAATTTACATAATTTTATTTGTAATTATGTAATTTTATTTGTAATTATTTTCAAAAAAAATAATTTAAAGTAATTATTTGTAATTTAACTTTTATTTTCAAAAAAAAAAAAAAAAAAAAACCGAATGGAACCGGAACCGGAACCGAACGGTTCGGTTCCGGTTCCGGTTCCGATTCCATTTTAGTGTGGAACCGGAACCGAACCGGAATTAACCGGTTCCGAACCGGAACCGAACCGCCGGCCCGGTCTAAGTGTAACATAGATCACTTACTCAAGGCATCAGATAACAGTCAATTGGGCATTTATCGTTTCTAAGATTTCATCCTAAAGTAAACAAACTCATCATTAGACTTATGCTTTACTACCTCAGACTTAATTAAATTATTTTCGATTTTTATGAATAGATAAATTTTAAATAAATAGTAGGACTAACATTAACATGCACACACACCCAAACTTAGAATTCGCATTTTCCTCAATGTAAAAAAAGCATAAAGAGAAAATAGTGAGGAACAACATGACAATGTATGGAGTTGATCAATCTCCTGCTGGTCAGACTTTAGCTACGTGCACTGTGTGAGTTATGCTATTACCTGCATAAATACACATGCAAAATATTAAACACGCAAATAGCATTCAAGAAAATAAAACTAAAATAAAGACAAAAAAAAAATAAATGTGTAGGTTGTCTTACCGTCAACGCTAAGTTTAATGTCTTCAGCCATAAGTGGCCACCTAAATTTCAGAGTGGTTTCAATTCATGCGATGGATTTGCAGCTGCCTCTTTTCCAATTGCACGCCCTTTCCTTCTGTGTGCCAATATATATTTAGACTGGTTGCACTTGTCTGCTTCCATCGATAATCCACTATTACCCACACTTGTTTTCCCTTTCTAGTGGCTGTAGTGGTTGCATTTGTTGACTGTACTGTAATATCCCGAGTTTTTCGGAACACTGTTGGAATGTTTCCGAATTAAAGATAAGGATTTGGAATGGGATGGTATTCGAAAATCAAAATTTATGTGTTGAAAAATAGACCTTAAAATTTTAAATTGAAGATTTATCGCGTTGGAAAATGCATGGCTTCGAGAACCGATTACACAATTTCTGATTTTATCGTTATACGCATAATGGTTTGTTGTTTTGGCTATAGAACTTTCAAACGAATTTTGATTGAGATGATTCTTAAACTATCAGACTCATTTTTCCGAGACGAACAACTTTTATGTTGAACACTTTTCCAAATTTTAATCAGAAAGGCTTCAAAATATGAATTTTCTAGAAAGTTCCATGGCGGGGACCTGAATGTAAATTTTGGGGGTCTGAACGTAAATTTCATAAGCTAAACACACATAAGCTTTCAACTTCCCCTAAACGACCCCCCATCTCTAAAAAATGACCCAGCTACTGCCATGGAGCACCGGCGGTAAGGCGGCCACGGCCGGTCGTCGCAACGATATCAAGAGAGGCGCCCAACCACCCTGTGTCCAATGGTGGCTGGCAGTGCCACCAGAAATGCCGACAACAGCGAGAAATGGAGAGAGAAATGCGCGCACATGAGTTGTTCGATCTGAGCTTGTCGTTTCATTTCACGACTCGAGCCACCCGCCAAATCGAAGCTCTCGGAGAACACTACAAGATGGTAGTGACGATTTTCCCGATTCATGCTCGGTTGCACGTGAAACAAGAGAGGAAGATTCGGATGAATAGTGAGCCACAGTTTATAGTAACTCCGATAAAAATTCCTTCAATTCTAGCACGTTCATGAGATCGTTTGGAGTCCGTATATGGCCTCGAAATCTCGGTAAGACTTCCCGGTAAAAATCTACAAATTTCAAGTTTTTCGTTAAATGTTCGGATGCATCCAATAGTTTCGTAAAGTAGCGTAATGATATAAAATGAATTTTTTGAGTATTAGTATATTGAATACGAGCATTCGGTAGAATTCGAGTGGAAACGAAACGAGTTTGATCGATCCGATAGAATATGTAAGTGTTCGATAAAAGTGGTTTTGCGTATAAATATGTGATTTGGTTTGGATGATAGTTCCAAGTTAGTTATGATATTACGAATATGTTAGGATAAATCTGGGTAGGTTTGGAGGGTTCGGGACTCTTCTGTAGTGTTTGCGAAAAAAATTTCGAAAATTTTTCAAAAAATGCATAAACCAAGAATTTAAGTTAACCGACCATTTGGGTTTGTTTTTAATGATGTTTTAGGAGTAATGAAACTGAAAACATTGAAAATGGATTTGAATTGGTTGTACCAGAAAGATCCAAGATTTTTTCATAGTTTAGTCGAGAACTCTGTAAGTTATGATTCTGACGGCTTTTCGCTATTTGTTTTGACAGACTTGACTAGGACCTTGAGTGCTCGCTAAGCCAGGTAAATAACCCATGCGATGTGTGCTCGAATCGTTATTTTCATGTTTAAATGTGTTTATATATATATATATATATATATATATATATATATATAAACACACACACGTGTGTGTGTTGTGAAAATAATTGAAAGGTTTAAGATACTTGAGTGATGGATTTAAGGAATAACTTCGAGATCATGAATAATTGAATTAGTCGATACCATTATGACCTTTGTCATTTCTATGATATTAAGTGAAAAGTTTGATGATTTTGATGGCTATATGTACATGTTGATGCATGCAAGTGTATGAACATGTAATGGTTTGTATATATATGTGATGATAAGTTGTGAATAAGTTTATTATATCGTTTCACATGTGCGATTATTTGTTTAGAGGTTAGGATGGTTAAATGAGATGAGGAAAGAATATAGGCTAAGTCTTCTCCAAACGAATATGTTTACTTAGTAAAGATATTGAATTAAAAGTTTCTAGATAGAAATTTTGAAAATGAATATGGTTGAACGATAAATGAAGAGATATGACGACTATGAGAGATAAGAGATTTGATTCCGTAATAAGGTGTATACTCGTATATTTGAAATATATGTATGTATATGAGTATTTGAATGATGTTTTGAATTGTTTATCATGTATGTGATTGTTTATGAGAAATTATGTGATGAATTTATGTTATATGGTGTGTGCGCTTGTGTGTATGTTTGATTGGATGATTTGCGTGGTAGTAGTCGAGCTGGTTAGGAATCCATTCGGATGGAATTCATGCCATACCTATTCTAAAATAGGTAATGAGTATCGTACGGGCATTGTGTGCGTAAGCCAGCCATATGTTTGTATTGTTTGACAATGTGTTCTCCGGTGTATTGATTGTTATGTGTGCTCCATGGTTGGCTACACGATGATTGCATGTATGTCTGTGTGTATGTGTGTATATGATAGAACTCGTAAAATATACAGATATTGTATGCTTATGTGAAATGAATGAATGACTTTGAAAACTAATGTGAGCATTAAATGTTATAACGTGTTTTTGTTAAGTTATATTGGAACATATGTATATGTTTAAGAACTCAAATTGTAATTCATGTATATAAGAAAGTGTGTTACAGTATGTACGGGTGCATATGAATCCCGAATGTTAAGCTATTGTAAGATTATCGTATTTGAAGAAAGATAAATGAGGTTTGTTTTGGTATAAATAAAGTTTATTTGGTTTATCGAAGTGAGGGTATTTCATAGATGTGCAATCATAATAAAGTTTAAGAATGTGACTTCAAGTTTCTTGTGATTGGAATGGTTTCTATAGAAAATGACATATTGTATGATTTAAATATTTGGTTAACAGATTGATGTATCTATGAATATGTAGACATGAGAAATTGACATGGGTTAAGCATAAAGGGTAATAATATGCTAATAAATCGAACTTGTAATAATTTAGCAAATTTGATAAATTGTTGATATGTTTGTTTGTAATAATAGCATGGTTACTTACCGAGTCTTAATAACTCATACTAAACCAGTTGCTAATTTTGCAGGTTGGATACCAGATAGGTCAACCACTCCAAATTTGAAGTCATGTTCGAGATGTGGATCACCCAAGTGGCAGTCACCCTCGCAAGTGTCCTGAGAATTTTTCTTAGAAGATTAGGATATCTGATTTATTGTTTTATTTATCGTGCTGAGCACATGGTTTGTATTAACAAGTTAGAGCTTTGATTGTTTATGATGTTGTGGACAGAGCCCTTGAGTGTTGATAGATGATATGGGAACAGAGCACTTAGGTAATGTTTTTGATGTGTTGGTGTAGACCTGAGGTCAATTTTGATATATGATGTTTATTTTAGAATCGCTTTGATGTTGGATTGCGATCCAGGTTGTCTGGGATTTGGATACATCATGCCGAATTTTCAAAAATTTGGAGGCTTATAGAGATGGGTCAATCTTGTCTCCTACCGGTAACATCCTGCCTCTGGTGGGGTGTTACATGTACTTTCCCTTTTGGCCTGGATGGAATGGGGTTTAGTGGTTTTGGTTATGTAGTGACATGATGTAGTGCATTGTCGAATTGATGGCACACCGCATCCATACCGTAGTGCTCTTCATGTAATATTATCTGTTGGAGTAAATGCAGCAGAATGCGCAGTGGGAGGGAAATAAATGGTTTTTAAACATTTTAAAATTTTTCGAGCGAATTAAATAATATCAAATATTTTTAATTCACCCAAATAAGTTTAAATATATTATTTATTAACAATTAATAACATAATATATTTCGAAACAAAATGAATTATTTTACGAAAATATTTTTCGACAAATACTATGTGTAATAGGCAAACGGTCAAACTGGTTGACCAATCGCAGAGCCGGGCCAACCCGGTTACTCTGGCAGTGATTAGTCATCTCTTGGGCTGCTCGAACAGTGTCCGGTTCACTGGTTTCACAGCCGTGATGTGGCAAGCCCGTTTCGACGTGAATTTCATCGTTTTCTTGTGTTTTCACCCCGGATTAATTTCCGAAATTAATCAACCACCTAATACCATCCAAAATCATCCAAATAACATATTTATACATGATATTCTATTTTACAGTTCAAAACCAGATCTGATCTAGAATTATTTTTGTCCAATTTTTATGCCAAAATTCAATTTATTCACAAAATTAATCCAATTAATTTTACACCAAAAATAATCACCACAATATAAAGCCTCAAGAATAATTCTAGGTAATATTTGAGTGGAAATATCACTCTAGAATGACAATTAAAATTTTGAGATTAACTCACTAATTAATCTTATAACACATGCTTAATAAAGAAACTATTAAGGTAAACGAACATCCAACACCAAATTTTGATCCAAATACATATCCAAGATACATTATTAATTAAAACATGCCATATATATATATATATATATATATATATATATATATATATATATATCATATATATATTTCACACATATATTTCACATGCTTAAGAAAACAAATCAAAGAAATAGAAATTTTGAAACATAATATTACTTTAATATAATTTCCAATTTCTCAATTTTTTCTTCCTTTTGGTGTTGGAAACTTTCTTTAAACCCTAACCCCTTTTCTTTTCGGTTCTCAACACATGAGAAAGGCAAAATACCTTAACAAAATGGAACAATTTCCATTTATATAGAAATTTCCAAGTGGCCGAAAATTGTAGGAATTTTTAGCCAAAAATTAACAATTTTTGTGGCCATTATTTTGACACCATTGATCTTATCCATTATAAGATATTTATTTTGAGATTTCTGTTAATAAATACATGTGTCAAAAACACATGGAATAGCCAATAAGAATTGACCAAATAATCAAGAATATTCATGTAATATTCTTAATTAAAATAAATCAATTAATAAATTAATAAATTTATTTAATTATTAACAAAAAGATAAAATAAATATATAGAAAAATATTCCAAGAATATTCTTCCATTTTATTATTATTAATAATTAATTAGCAAATTAATTAATTTATAATAATAATAAAACAAGTGTCAAAATGTAATTGATCAATAATGTGTATCTAATCTAAATTATGTATCGTATAAAAATACACATTATTTAATATGCATGTGTAAATTATGAATAATCTGAATTATCCATAATTAATTGTCCAAGTACTCAACGAGTACACTTTATATTGTGGGACTCTGTAGGTTGAAGTTTATCTGTCACGGAAACCATTCTCATGTCTGTAATTTGTCAACTCACAAATTACAACGACCACAGATAATCAAGTTGAACCATCCAAGTCCAAGTCATTACATATATATAATCCATCTGTCATAGGTTATCCGAATTTTTCCAGAGATATAAATTAAACGTCAAATCTCCACTATGAACAATTCATGTGTCACGACATAATTATGATTCTTAAATAAATATTCGGAACTCGTTTCCGAATCATACCTCAGCCAATGATTTCAACGAATCACTAATTGGATACCTAAATCCCGTACACGGGACTGACAAATCCTCTTTGGATACATCATAGGATATCTTGAGTATGAGTACATACCCGTGGAACAGAAGGAGGTATGATCTTAAAAGATCGTTGACGTGATTGCCATCAAAGTGTGGAGGATATCTCACATATCCACAATGGTATCACAAGTTAAATGAGCTAATATGTTATTCGACTCATAAAGATTCCTATTGATGTTGGTGTACCATCTATCAGGAATCTTCGAATGAGTTGTTTAGTATTTATCCAATAAATACCTACGTGTTTATATGAGTCTCCCAAGACTCATGGTTTACTGAGATAAACCATTAGAATAATTCTAATATACAACATGTATCAGTTTCATGGGTTTACTAAGTGACCAGGTATGTAAACCTTGACTAGGAACAGTTTAAGAATGAATTGTATTGTGACAATTCTCAGTGACAATTACGGCGCTTTTGCAATAACGTCACAATTATTCATTCTAAGGTTAGTTTGCACCTTAACCATATAAAAGATTATATTAATGAAAATTACTAAATTTTATTCATAATAAAATAGAAATGTACATTGTATTTACAATAAATATAACAAAATTAGGCGCGCAGAGCACCAACTATAACATTATCTTGAATGCCTCACACACCATTGCTTTTTCAATCACCATATTTTTCGATTTATCCACTCTCGTTTCCTTATTGCCTTCCCTTGGCTCCATTAAAGCTCTATTTTCTGGACTTTCTTGGTCTCCTGTAAGGTCAAATATTCTGAAAAATAATGTCTCTCCATTCAGTCGGAAAGTGAAGAGGCATTGTTGTACATCTATTAATGCTGCTGCTGCTGCTGCAAAAAAAAATGTCTTCCCAAAATGCAGGGTATGTCAACATCTTCCCCCATGTCTAGAAATATGAAATTTATTGGAAGCTTAAACTCTCCCATTTGTACCAGCATATCTTATATCTTCCCATTTGGCCTCTTGACGATTCTGTCAACAAATTACAAGGTCATGTAAATGGGTTTCAGCCCATAATACCCTAATTTCTTAGCCATAGGGTATGGTATTAGATTGACTCCTAACCCTTGATCTCATAATGCTCTTGACTCGTAATACACAATGGTGTAGTCTATGGTGAACACGTCAGGATCTTTGTATTTGGTTGCAGTTGGTTTTTTTAATATGACACTACACACCTTTATGAGCCTTTCTTTTTTGACAGTGCTGCTCATGAGTGAAGTTGCTTCTCTATTTGTTCCCTTCAATGTGGATTCCTCTAGTGGAGGCTATGGTTTAGGTCTCAAGTTAGGTGAAGCATCAAATGAATTTATGCACTAATGAATTTCTTCATCAAGCTCTTCATTCACCATTTTTGTGATGCATTTATCCTCTACTTTCTTATGGCTAACTGAGATGGCATTGTAAAATTCTTTTCCAGCCCTCCTAGGGTTGTCGTATGTGTTGCTTGGGAAAACTCATTTGGGCCCATGACTCTGATTAACCACAAGCTGTCCAATTTTGGGTTTCCAGTGCTCGATTTTAGGTTGTTTGACTTTGTACCAATGCTTCCAATCTGACAGTATTCTTTATGTTGTCCATGTTTTGCTCATCCATCTGGCTCATTAATTCCTACATGGATGATTTGTTTTCTTATGTGGCATCTATATTTTTCTGTGGCCTTACCCCTTGGTTAATCTTCTATCCAAAATTGGGATGCTCCTTCCACCCATGGTTGTAGCTATTTTAGTAAGGACTATGGTATTGTTTATTGTAGTTGTTAACGTAGTTAATAGACTCGCCATGTGGAGCATAGAGATCTCCATTCTATCCTCACATACATCTTACATTTGTGGCACCAATATTGTTCACACCTTGTATACCGAGGATCTCTAGACATTTGTAAATTTTGTCTAACTTGGCGTTCACGGCTGTGTTTAGCTCTGACCCATGGTTGCTGCCTCTTATGACTGAATATTTCTTTCAAGTGGCTATAGGAGTTGTTATTAGCTATCTTTTCCAGTAGATCCCATGAAACATTCTCATATTTGGTCGTTAGCGCACCTCCAGCCACTGTGTCTACTGTTGTTTTCATCATGCCATTAAACCCATCGTAGAAGGTCTGGACTTGTAATCATTTTCCAATGTCATGGTATGGACACTTGCGCATCAGGATTTATATCTCTCCCACGTCTCATATAAGGAACCTGAATTGTGTTGCGTGAATGACATGATGTTATTATGTAGCTTTGCTGTTCTCACGGGATGAGAATACTTGGCAAGGAACTTGGTGGCCAAGTCTGTCCATCTAGTGATAAATCCCACTGGTAGTGACTGGAGCCATCCCTTCGCTCTTTCTTTCAATGAATATGGGAAAACTCGCATGCAAACTAATTCCTTTACCTCTCTGTTGAATTTCAAAATGCTATAAATTTCCAGGAAATTATGAACTTGGGCATTAGTATTATAATTCAGCCACCTCTAAATTGCACTAATTATTGTACTATTTGAATACATGTCTTGATGTCGCATGCGTCATCCTGAAAAGGGTGGTGGGACGATACAAGATATAAGTCTATCAATTATCGATATCGTCTTGTCCCGAATTGGGATTGGCACTGATACGTCATGTCGTTTAGGATGTTAGCCGTTCATGATGCGTGGAATCAAAGAAAAATAAAAAGAAGATAAAAAAGAAAAAAGATGAGTATTTAGTTAAGCAAGTAGAGTGTTATCCTAATATTAATAGAGAAAAATAAAATAAGTCATTGGCAACGGCGCCAAAAATTTGATCGCAATTTTATACCGCACGTATCACTCAAGTAATATAGTGATTATTAGTTAGCTATCATACCCACATGGACTTATTATTTCTTTTATCAATACTAAACAAACTTACTTAACTTAAACTAAACTAAACTATTGGTTGTGAGAGAGATTGATAAATCTAAAAGTAATTGAAAGATTAAATAATTTTGGAGATAAATTTTATATATGCGAGAATAACCTAGGGTTGTCACTGTTGGGGCAGTTGTGGAACCCCTAGGGTCGGATCGGTGCCCCGGGCAGCGAAAATGAGTCTAAACCATGGATATCAATTATTTATGTAATTTGAAATCATTTAATGAAATACTGCATTCAATTACGAGTGTATAGGAAAAAACCGGGACTGGATCGGAGTCCGGAAGCTCCCAAACGAAGCAAAACAAAATCGGCGCGCGCGAAGGGCGCCGCGTACGTGAAGCACACGTGCTAAAGTGCGCGCGCGCGCACTGTAGCGTCTAGGTGCTGCTATTTTTTTTGTTTCATTTCCTTTTGCATTCAGCTCACATTCCAGTGAGTTGAATGGATTAGGGTCTTTGACCCTAATCTATTCCGGTCTTCCCTAAACACTTCAAAAACACAAAAAATTAATTTTTAATTTCAAAACCAACATAAACACATGTTATAGAATAAAAATCTAGTTTTTCAAAATATCAAATGTTTTTCCAAAAACATAAATTTATTCTAAATACGCATTAGCGTAAATTTTGAATACATTACACAAACCATTTTAGAATCCCAATTACGAAATGTCCCGTGAACAATTTTAGTCCACCTAAAGATGGTCAAATGAATCTAGAATGGTAGTCATAGCTCCAAGCTTTAATCTAGAGTTCCAAACTCTAATTAATTTTTCCATGTCCAACATGAACATCATTGACCTAATTACAAGCATGTTGTGTTTATACTTCTAAAGTATCCTAACACAATTGATTAGCGTTATTCAACATTAAACTATGTGATCATGCATCTAATACATAAATAAACATAGCTTTGGAGAAGATCAAACATTACCTAGTAAGCTTGATGCAAGATCCAATCTACTTCTCATTGTTAAAATTGTTGGAGAACCTCCAAGGTGTGCAAGCTTGATTTCAAGATCCAATCTTGTTTCCAATGCTTCCAAGCTTCACTTCAAGATCCAATCTTGATTTCTCCTAGATGAAATGTTGTAGAGACCTCACTAGCTTCTCTAAACACTTCTCTATCTTAGGCTAATCTCTCAAGAATTTGCTTATGCTTGTATTTGAACTTGTAATTAAAACCTTCCTAAAGCTTGCTATTTATAGCAAAACTTAGGCAATTATAATTAATAAAAGTTGTAATCAACTTTTAAGTGGGCTTAATCTAATTTGTCCAAATATGTTTAATTAGGTGTGACTAATCTCCATTGTCTCCCACTTTAATTTAATACAATTAAATCAAGCCAAAGATTAGGAAATATATTAGTTAAATGTTTGCCACCTTGATTTAATCCAATTAAATCAAGCCAAAACCACCTATTATTACATACTTACAATTACCATAATATCCTCAAATGGTAGAGATAATTATGATTTTACAATTAAGCCCTTGTGTAATTATTGAATTAATCTAATTAATCCAATTAGGTCAAAGTAAATAATCAATGTTATCCAATAACACTTGATTATCTTAGTTGATAATTATAATATCGAATATTATATTTTATCAAAAATAATCGGCTACCCAAGTGCTCAACGAGTACACTTCATATTGGGACTCTATAATTTCAGACACGTTTCTCATATAAGCTTAGCTAATATGTACGCAATTCGGTCACCTCTGAATTCACGAAGAACACGAACGACCTTTCTGAACTATACAAGTCGAGGTCATCACATATGTTTAACAATCCCTCCGTCATAGGCTATCCGAGTTGTGTTTAGGAAACATAGAATATACCGTCAAGTTTCCAAGACGCACATCTCATGTCGATGACGGCGTAAACACACACGTATAACGCAAGCGTACGTATCGTTCAAGTAGTATAAAAAGTATCGATCCCACGAGGACTTAATACCTAAGTTATTAATTTTATGAGGTTAAATGATTACTAGTATCTAACAGGTTGTTTAATTGATTTGAAATGGCGACGATTCTAAATTTAAAGACAAGTAAATAAAATTGTTCGAAAGTAGATTTTAAGAAAATTCAATATTAAAAACTATCTAGGGTTGTAATTTCTTTTAATATCATTTTAAAGATGAAGTGGTAATCTTATAGTTGGGTAAAATATTGATTTATTAACCTGGAACACTAAATTATGTAAAAGCCTCTTCCGATGGTCAATTACAAATAACTAGTATAATCCAATTGAACCATATGTCTATGCCAACCAAATTACCTAGATTCATTAAGATTAAGTTCCAATTATGGCTACCCCCGCCCGACAGGTATATTCCTATCCTGTAAGGAAATCTATTAAAGGGTTATCTATCCTCAAGGAAGATCGTGGGCTATTGAGTCTGAGGTCTTAAACTTAAAATCCATATGTCTAGTTCATTTTAAGTTTACCTAGTCAATTTAATTAATGGCCAGTTAATTAAAAAGTATTAAGATTAAGACTCAATAAATAAATCTTTATATTACCCAAACTATAATCTAACCCCTTATAAACCGGTGATATTGAAAGTCATCACAACCCCAGATACTAATTTAGTTACGACACATATCTAGGGCTGGTAAAATAAAAGACATAAAATGCTGAAAGTAATTGCGGTAAAGTAAATACTGAAAGGTAAATTACAATAAAATAAATGCTAAGGTAAAAGAAATTACTTTTACTACTACTAATTTAGATATCTCCCATAAAATAATATATAAACTTGTGATAATATTAGCAACCGACCAATCTGGCGGTATCCTGATTAAGTCAAATTAAGTCCAACCAGCCATTAAGGCGGTAATATTTGTCCATAACCAGCCATAAAGGCGGAACCAAAATAAAATTACCAACCGACCAATCTGGCGGTATCCTTGATTAGTCAGGTTTAAACCAAATTAAAATAAAATTACCAACCGACCAATATAGCGGTATCCTTTTTAAGTCAAATTTTAAATAGTGAATATATTATTTTTAAGGGAGATTAATCTAAATAGCAATAGTAAAAGAATTACCTTTCACCCTAGCTGGGGAAGTTACCTCCTCATGATGAATAGTAAAAACTGTAAAAAGTAAGAAAGTAAATTACTATTATTACAAAACGTAATTAAAATTATTACAAAACTAAAAAATAAAAATTAAAACGAAACTTAGAGAGAGAAGAACTCCATATTTACATCAAAGAAATGAGAGAGAATGGTACAACAAAATCTGAAATCTCGAGCTCAATTTATAGGCGCGGGTAAGCTTCCAGCGTCGCGACGCCAAGGGCTTTGGCGTCACTACGCCAGAACAGTGAATCGTGGCATGCTCTCGGCTTGACACGTTGCGAGGCGGCTAAGAGGATAAGACGACACGTGGCGAGGCGGCTAAGAGCTCAATTATTATGCTGACGTGGCGATGACGTGGCAAGGCGGTTGAGATCAATTTTCGGCACCTTAGGATTGCGACACGTGTCACGGCGTGATTGGCTGATGATGACGTGGCATGTTGACTTTGTTGACCTTCTGACGTGGACGATGACGTGGCACGACGCGTGGCAGAGTTGACAGTTGACCGATGACGTGGCGATGACATGGATGACACGTGGCACATGTGGCAATTGTGAGTGTCGGCACCGTAGGATGATGACACGTGTCACGGCGCACATTAGCATATCGGCTGTGATGGTGACACGTGGCACGGCGTATTTTAGCAAAGTCAAACTTCTCAAATTCTGACCGTTGACCCGGCGCATGTTAGCAGATCTAGTGCAAGTTAGGCGTCGCGACGCTGATGACTTGGGCGTCGCTACGCGGACAATTTACCAAAATGCCCTTTTTTGCCAATTTTTCCTGTTTTGCCCCAAATCACCTCCAGAATGTCCTGAAACTTTATTTATCTACAAAATAACACAAAACACATCAAAATATTCACAAGACTCAAGAAACTATACAAAATATTAGGTTAAGTGAGTGGGAAATAGTGATAGATTTATCACTCATCAGTCGACATGTCCACGATTCTTCATAACTGATGCGATCCACCCTAGGTGATCGACTTTGGGAAAAGATTTAAGAATCGTGACTTTACTAACATGGATACCTAAACCCCTTATGGTACACATACGGGCCGACAGATCCTATCTTGCTTCGCACTTGATTACTGAGTGCATCGGTCCACACCCAACGAACATCTAGAGGCCAGACCATGAAAGGTTTCTGACATACATGGCATCTAAGTGTGGAAGATCTCACACAAAATCAATGATATCTATAGTCAAAGGATTACATATGCTACTCGACTCAGGAGATTCCTATTGACGGTGATGTGTACTTCCAACTATTAGGAATCACCTGTGAGTCATTCAGTATTCGCTCCAACGAATACCCACATGTCTATACGAGTTTCCAAAACTCATGGTACATCGCGTTAAACCATTGGAACTCCAATTTCAATATACGACATGTGCTAGTTTTCTTGGTTATAGGAAGTCGACCGTATTCCAAAACCAACAACTATGAATATTTACTTTAAGAATAGTTTACACCTAGTGTCAAGACTATTCTAAGGTCGATGTCATTCTTAGCATATCGATACATCAATTTAATACGCGTAATGACAATACCATTAATAGGGTATGAAATGAAAAATGTAGTTATTTTATTAATAAATAATCAAATGTACAATTCGGATTGGCACTCCAAGCACCAACTCCATCAAACTCCCACTTGCTTAGTGCTAATCTGGATGGTACCGTAGTCTCATCTCCTCCACATGTTTATCGAATAGCTTAGGAGGTAAGGCCTTTGTAAGCGGGTCTGCTATGTTGTCTTGTCCTTGAATCTTCAAGACCACTATGTCTTTTCGTTCAATTATCTCTCTAATTACGCGATATTTCCTTTCCACGTGTTTAGACTTGGGATGCGCCCTCGGCTCCCTAGCCTGCACGATGGCTCAGTATAATGGGATCGAATCCGCAATACTAGGCATAACGCCAAGTTCTGTGATAAAATTTATAATCCAAACAGTTTCTTTAGCACCTTCTGAAGCCGCTATAAATTCCGCCTCAGTGGTAGAATCAGCTGTTGAGCCTTTCTTTGAACAACACCAACTTCCAGCACCACCGTTAAGGGTAAATATGTTTCCTGATGTAGATTTTCTATCTTCTGGATCTCTCTGGAAATCGGAGTCTGTATAACCCTTAACTTGTAGCTCATCTTCTCCATATATCAGAAACTTATCCTTGGTGCCTTTAAGATATTTTAGGATATGTTTCACGACTGTCAAATGATCATTACCTGGATCAGATTGATATCGGCTGGTCACACTGACGCCGAAACTGATGTCAGGTCTAGTACATAACATAACATACATTATGCTTCCAATACAAGAAGCATATGGTAAGTTAGACATCCTAACTCTCTCTTCCTCAGTTTGAGGTGCCATTTTCTTCGAAAGATGTATGTCATATCGGAAACGTATATTTGCTGCCTTACAGTTGGTAAAACTGTACCTTTCTAACATCTTGTCTATGTACGTCGATTGTGACAACCCTATAAGCTTCCTAACTCTATCTCGGTAGAGCCTTATACCTAGTATATAGGAAGCTTCACCCATATCTTTCATGGAGAAGTTCTTGCAAAGGTAGGCTTTCACACTTTGCATCATCCTTATATCATTTCCAATGATAAGGATGTCGTCTACATACAAGACTAAGAAAACTATCATGCTCCCACTAACTTTCTTATAAACACATGGTTTTTCCTCGTTTTTGATGAATCCAGATAATCTAATTATCTCATCAAAATGACGATTCCAGCTTCGGGATGCCTGTTTAAGTCCATAAATAGACTTTTGGAGCTTACAAACCAAGTTTGAAGTCTCACTGGATACGAAACCCTCTGGTTGTTCCATATAGATATCCTCTTCAAGGAATCCATTTAGGAAAGCGGTTTTCACATCCATCTGCCATATCTCATAGTCGTGATATGCAACAATGGCTAAAAGAATCCTAATGGATTTTAGCATGGCTACTGGTGAAAAAGTTTTCTCATAGTCAATCTCAGGACGTTGAGTGTAACCTTTTACCAGTCGGGCCTTAAAGGTTTCCACCTTTCCATCGGGCCCTCGCTTCCTTTTGTAAACTCATTTACAACCAATAGGTTTAACTCTTTCAGGAAGTTCAACTAAGTCCCAGACTTGATTGGCATACATTGAATCCATTTCGGATTTCATGGCTTCCTGCCATTTTCCCAAATCGATATCCAATATCGTTTCCTTATACGTAGTCGGATCTGTTTCCTCCAAGAGGAGAACATCAAGGCTCACATCAGATGTTAAAAATAGTCTCTCAGGAGGCCTTGATATTCTATTCGACTTACGTAGAACCTGTGTTGTAGATCCTTCACCTAGTTGGATCTCTGGTTCCATCTCAGGTTCCTTAATGTTGGGATCAAACTCATCAAGTTTAATCTCTCTACAATTCTCACTTTCTCTCAAAAATTGCTTTTCAAGAAAAGTTGCAAAGCGAACAACAAATACATTTCTTTGTTCGGAATCATAGAATTGATATCCCATGGAATTATCAGGATATCCAACGAACCTATATTTATACCCTCTGGGTGCTAGTTTATCCCGCTGCGCAATTCTAACGTATGCAGGACAACCCCAAATCCTTAAATGCTTAAGACTTGGATTTCTACTGAACCATATCTGATAGAGGGTCGTAGAAACAACTTTTGATGGAACCCTATTAAGTATATAGGCAGCAGTTTGTAAAGCGTAACCCCAAAGGAAATAAGGAAGATCTGTATAGCTCATCATGGATCGCACATATCCAATAAAGTATGATTTCTACGCTCAGACACTCCATTGTGTTGAGGTGTTCCTGGTGGGCTATATTGGGCGAGAATTCCATTCTCCCTTAAATAATTTCTGAATTCTTCACTCATGTATTCACCCGCGATCTGATCTAAGGCATTTGATAAATTTACTAGTTTGTTTTTCTACTTCGTTTCGAATATTTTGAACTTGTCAAATATTTCCGACTTATGTTTCATCAGATAGACATATCCATATCTAGACTTGTCATCTGTGAAAGTCACAAAGTATGTGGAACCATCATGAGCGCATGATTTAATGGACCACACACATCACTGTATATTAGCTCCAGTAAATCTCCAGCACGGTGTCCAACACCTTGAAATGGGGCATTTGTCATCTTTCCTTGGATACATGACTCACAAATCGGATAAGGATCTAAGATAAGATTTTCAATCAAACCATCATTCACCAATTTGGATAGACGTCTAACATCTATATGGCACAATCTCATATGCCATAATTCAGTATTATTTAGTTCAGACTTCTTACTTGTATTTTTCTCTATATTAAATACATCTCTACATGTTTCCAAAACATACTGACCGTTTGATAAAGAACATTCACATTTTAATAAATTTTCTTTATCATACAAACATAAAGTTTCATCCTTAATGTTTATTTTATATCCCTCTTTATTTAATATAGGCAGTGATATTATTTGTTTGATAAGTGAGGGAACATAATAACAGTCATGCAAATCTAATTTACATCCATTTGGAAGATCTAGAACAACAGTTGCTATGGCCTTGACATCCAATGTCTCGCCATTGCCAACTCTATGCTTGATCTCCCCTTTATTCAGCCCTCGTTTAACCCTCATTTCCTCCAGGGAATTGCAAATATGAGTGGGACTTCCAGTGTCTAACACCCATCCATTATTTGCATCTAAGGCTAATGAGATGTCAATAATTGGAAAAATACAAACTGTACATGAGGGTCATGTTTTAAGCTCTGGACAGTTCTTCTTCCAGTGTCCAAACTTCTTGCATTGTAGACATTGATCACGAGCTACATTCGATTTTGCGCATTTGCGCTTCTTGGAGTTTTTCTTTGATATATTCTTCTTCCCCATCTTGATTTTCTTTGACTTCCCAAAAGTCTTTGAAGAGCCAGCTCCACCATAGAGATATAGTGTGGGGTTGCCTT
Source organism: Zanthoxylum bungeanum (assembly GCA_019454045.1). NCBI lineage: Eukaryota > Viridiplantae > Streptophyta > Magnoliopsida > Sapindales > Rutaceae > Zanthoxylum > Zanthoxylum bungeanum. The sequence continues at coordinate 61,950 of SKCR01007839.1, read as the reverse complement.
TCTTCAAATCTTGCTCCGCCGTGCGTAGCATGTTATGAAGTTCTTCGTATATGGCTTGCATCGAATGCATATGGAAAATCAATACAAAGCAAGCATAAGAACTAGGCAAAGAAGATAAAATAAAATTACGGCCCAGCCGTTCATCAAACACAATGCCCTGTCGTTCCCGATATCGAATTTGGTCTATGATGTTCAAAACATGAGTGCTGACAGCTCCTCCCTCCTTGAGTTCAACACGGAACAATTCCTTAGACCTTCGATAAAGTTTCATCTCTTGATTTGCCTCGAACAACTCATTGAGTGTTCGCATGATGCTCCAAGCATCTGGTACTTCAATGTACTGTCTCAGCAAATCTGGAACCATCGATCCCAAGATGTAGGATTTCACCTTAAGGTTATCATCCTTCCATCTATCAAAAGTTTCTCGCTCTTCTGAAGTGGAGTCAGGATCGATATCAACAGCCAGTGGATTGATCGTGACATAAGTCAACTTTTCATACCCCAAGACAAGACGCATGTTCATTTCCATTCGAAATAGTTCTCGGCTCATTTTAGCTTATTGGAATCCAAAAGTTTCATCAATGGATTAGTGGCAGCCATCTACAAGACAACATCTTTGAGTAGTAGCAGAATATTTTTCATTTCAAAAGTGATAACACTAATTGATTATCAAATTTTAAATCTATTAGTGCCCTCCCACTACTTTACGTAATTCTGTAATCTCCCTTAACGGAAAAATAGAATTTGATTATCAAAATTTCATAACGGGAAGTGGATCTCATGATATTTACTCCAGCCCACACTAATGACGATATTGGCATTTGTAAACTGATTAGGTAGACCTTCAAGGTCAATCACTTCATGTGACTCCTGGTTTGGTCTTGAACCGTTTCTTATCCTCACACTAATGACGATATTGGATTAAGACGTGTTCTAGGTGTATACTTGTCAATGTGCACTAATGAGCTTCGTATGTACACCCTCACACTAATGATGATATTGGATGACTACGTTAACTCATCACGCTACATCTAATGTTTTACCGGAGCGACCTAAGTTCCGAGCACTTATACCCTCACACTAATGACGATATTGGATATAAGTAGTAAGAACTCATTCATCTCCGTATTGACAAGACGGACCATCCAATAATGCTCAAACATTATTAATACTATTACTTAAAAGTAATCACCTAATCACGGGAGATTTATGACAATCAAGTCATTAACTTAATTAGGTCAAAGTTATAATTTAAAACATGCAATACATATCTAATATGTCTTATGCATAATTAAATTAAAATTTATATGGCATAGATTCAAAATATGTGTTGTGTGGTTAAGCCTTTGCTCTGATACCATTCTGTTGGGGCAGTTATGGAACCCCTAGGGTCGGATCGGTGCCCCGGTCAGCGAAAATGGGTCTAACCCATAAATATCAATTATAAGTGTAATTTTAAATTATTTAATGAAATACTACATTCCATTACGAGTGTATAGGAAAAAACCGAGACTGAATCGAAGTCCGGAAGCTCCCAAACGAAGCAAAAAAAAATCGGCGCGCGCGAAGGGCGCCGCGTTCGTGAAGCACATATGCTACAGTGCGCGCGCACACTGTAGTGTCCAGGTGCTGCTATAATATTTACTTAAGAATAGTTTACACCTAGTGTCAAGACTATTCTAAGGTCGATATCATTCTTAACATATCGATACATCAATTTAATACGCGTAATGACAATACCATTAATAGGGTATGAAATGAAAAATATAGTTATTTTATTAATAAATAATAAAATGTACAATTCGGATTGGCACTCCAAGCACCAACTACATCAGTAACTTCATCCAAGCATGCAAACAATGAGCTCATACGCTTTCCATTCAATTGAGTTGTTGTTATGAATTATTAACCTATAATGTTAAACTATCTATAAGCCTTTTTCGATGGTCATGTAGAAATATTGAAACTAAGCCAATTAACTATATGACTATATTAACTAACTTAAACCAAATTCATTAAGGTCAGATTCTAATATTGGCTACGTATGCCCTGCAGGTATATGTCTATCCTACAAGGACATCTATTCAAACGAAGTAGATCATGCAATATTATTCCCATGGCTAACCCATATTTCCTCAGTCGAGTTCCTAAGGATTTTACCAAGAATATTTTATTATTGGCCAGAAAAATAAAATATGCATCAAAGTACAAAGAATAATAAATAATAAATAACAAAAATGAAAAGAATAAAAATATACAACTTAATTAAATAACATGCTTAAGATCTATTACAACCATAGAGTAATGATTTAGATACTCATGATAATTAATAAAAATGAGCTAATCATAATTATAAACCAAGAACTCATAAAAGATAAACTAGAAAGAAAATGGAAAATAGAACTCTTGTTTGCAATATTTGTCTTCAATCTCCAACACTAGATAAGGACCCGTCATTACCATGCTCTAGGTATTATTATTTGCTCTAAGACTCCAAAATTGTATTATCATGCTTACTTTTAGATTTTGGAACGAACTTATACTTATATAAGAGGTCCAGAGATATTTCCTGATCAAAAATCGAGTTCCTGAAGAATCTGAGGGCGTATTCCGCATTGCGATGTGCATGGAGCGCATCGCACCGCCCATCCTCATTGTTGGTGCGCCACAATGTGCCTCGCTGGGCGTCACAACGCGCTAACATTTATGCATTCTGCCTGGATTTTCTTCTTTGGCGAATCTCGATGCGTTGTCCAGCATTGAGACGTGCATCCCGACCTCTGGAAAGTGACCTAATTAGCTATGAACTTTATCGTTTCATCCCTAGTTGAGTTTGGGTAAATTGTAATGTGAATTTTATCTACGAGTTACACCCAAAGCGCATCAAAGTGCTCATACAACTAGAAATACACACAAAATATTATGATAAATGGGCGGGAAATATATTTATATAAGCCGTTCATCACAATCCAATGTTTCGGTCAACATCTCTTAGCAATTGGTATATGTTATAACTTTTAGGTGATGAAAAATAATTGTGTTTGTGGACTACTAAAATTCTCTCATAAATTGAGCTTTCTTTGAAATGATAATAATAATAGTGGTTCAAGAAAATAAACAAAATTATCATGATATTCCATATAATAAATAACAAAGAATTAATAAAGAAAGGATAAAGGAAACAAATTATGAAGGTTGTTAATCTTCAATCTACAAGTTCTCAATCTTCTCTTCTTAACCCTTATTTGATCTTCTTATTCTTGGTTATTTTTGAATGATTGTTGTGTTTAGAGAGTGTTTTGGCATCAAAAGATGCTTATTTTCCTCCCCAAGACGTATGTGAAGTGACCCTAAACTATTCCCTTATATAGATATCATTAACCAAGTTTCCTATTCAATTTTTACAGTCTTCCATATTTGCGTCACTACACAACTGTCTTTGCATCGTGATGTAAGCTGATAGTACAGAGCTGGCATATTCAAACTCGAATTTAGCCATGAATGTGTGCTATTCAGTTTTCGACGTAAACCACAAAGTTGCAGATAATTGAGTTTTCTTTCCAACACAACTTGAATCACCTCAATTGGACATCATATGCAGAATTTAGGACTAAAATATTGAAGGCTGCATAATTAGGAAATAACTGGTGCAAATCAGGAATTTCAGGTTTTTCACTAATTTTTACTCAATTCTTCATGTAATGAACCCTATATAATAATATAATAAATATTAGTGTATTTAACATATTCAAGAACATAATTTAGGGGGAAATCAATGATAAATACACTTGAAAATTGTATATTATAGACACTTATAAGTCACTCGTGTAACAAAATCCAATATATAATACAATACCACGCGTGCTAAATAGCAAAAATCAATTAAATAAATGGTAGTTTTATTTAATACAAGTATTATATGTTTTATATTTCCAAGGAGTGTAATTGGGAATCAAAGTTAACGAAATACACAACCTTTAAAATCCTAGAGTACAATAATTGGGAGAACTCTACTAGCCTAGGTCGCTACCAATCAACTCAAAACTAGTGCACTTTGGTCCCAACGCCTATCTGTTCAATATTCACTATCATGCAATTTGAAACTTGTGGGCTCCGAGTTTTGGCTTAATTAAGTAAGTCCCTACAGAATTGCAAATGCAACCAAGAATCAATAAATAAAAGCTAGTAGCTCACTTTTGAATCCAAAAATATGCACTGCTTCTGCAGATTTCCATTCCTTTATTTGTTGTACTCTAGGATTTTTAATTCATCAACTTGTTATGCAATTTGAGAGTTAAAGGATAGAATAGAATTGTTCTTCATCCTGCGCAATCACAACTTGTTATGATATTATCTTAGCATCTTCAAACTCGGCAGTCCAATGTTTCAGTCAAGATCTCTTAGCAATTGGTATGTGTTACAACTTTTAGGTGATGAAAAATAATTGTGTTTGTGGACTCTTAATTATTAGTTTACTAAAACTCTCCCATAAATTGAGCTTTCTTTGAAATAATAATAATAGTAGTAGTAGTAGTTGAATCTTAACCGGTATTTTGAAGGCTGGATTGGACTTGCCAGTTGAACTGAGAATCGGTCAGGAGTCCGGTCTGATTGAATCTTCAAAATCAGGCTATAAAAAACCGATGAAAATAGGTTAAAAAAATGGTGAACTAATCTGACCAATTATTTTTTTTTTACCTTAAAAAAATTACCAAAAAATAAATATATTTTATAATTTTTATTTAATTAAAATTATTTATTATGTTAGCCAGTTCAATGATTCAACTAATCAAACTCTTAATCTATTGAGCCTTTTAGATTATCAGTTCAACCATTGGTCTGGTTTTTAAAACAATGATCTTAACTACGCACCATCACTAAAAAAACATGGCATAAAATTAAATTTAAATCATTAGATCCTAATTCATTTCGTTTTATTAATTCAGTTAAATCTGAATTTAGCTTATATATAGGATTGGCTAATTGATATTATTAGCCATCTTTTGAAAATCGCACTGGAATGTCCAGTTGAACCAGTCGAGCTAGAAATCGGCTATGAATCATGTCCGATTAAGCTTAAAAAAAGTACCTCAAAAAATCGGTCAAAACTGGTGAACCGGAAATATTAATAAATTTACTTTTAATTTTTTGAAACAACAAATTAAAAATTAATATTTTATAATTTTTAATTAATTAAAATTATTTATGATATCATCCGATTTTACCGATTCAACCAGCCGAATCAGTGATCCATTTAACATTTTAGATCACCGGTCCGGTTTTAAAAATATTAGGAAGGAAAAACAAAGAATTGAGATCAATCTAAGGGCGGAAGTAATTAAATCAGTTTTAATATAAAGATCTAATATTCAAATTTAAATTTTCAAAATCATTAATCCTGATCAAAATTGATTTGTAGTTCATTAACTAGCATAATAATATTCGTCACGTTAGTTTCATCAACTTGTGAACTTTGGTCCAGAATGTTTTATCAACTTGGTAATGGTGGGCTCCCAGATCACAGTTCATTTTTGAATCCAAAATTTTAAGAATTCGTTAAGGTATACCCGACCATAATTCCGGTTCGAAACCAAACGAGATAGAACCGTAAGATTACGGTTCCATCCGATACCGAACTAAATCGGTGGTTGGGTTTACGTTTAGGGCCTCCAAAACTCAGAGCAACTCAGGGATACCGAGATCCAAATACCTTGTCACTCAAGCTTACCTGCATTTCCTTTCAATTTTGTAAATTTTTTCTTTGTTCTCAACTTAATCAGCAATTTGAGAGTCAAGGATAGGATCAATTATTGATTGCTTTTCAGATATTTTGTTTAGTATCGCAAACTTATCTTCACGAAATCGCTTCCTTTGGGCTTGCTGTCGACATCCTAAAGCCGAAAAAAAGAGTAGTAAAAACCCAACATTAATATTTTACATGATTTATTGAGAGGTATGCATGGCAAAATTTAACCGGAGGAGTGTATTCATAAGTGGATTTGGAGATAATTTTATCAAAATTATGATTTTAAATCTATTAAATTTTTATTTTTTTAGGTCAATAATATGACTTTTTTTTTTTTTTAATTTATCAGTAAGGGTTGGTTCTGTCGATTTAACTGGTCGAATCTTAATCCATTAAACTTTTTAGATTATCGATTCAACCATCGATCTGATTTTTAAAATAATGATCTTAGCTACACACCATCACTAAAAAACATGGCATACAATTAAATTTGAATCGCTAGATTATAATTCATTTCGTTTTGTTAGATTAGTTAAATATGAATTTAGCTTATATATAGGATTTGATAATTGATATTATTAGCCACGTTTTGAAAATCGGACCGGACCGATTGATTGAACCGGTCAAATCAGGCCGTGAATCCGGTCTGGATAAGTTTTAAAAATTGAACTTCAAAAAAAATCGATCAAAATCGGCGAACCGGACTGGTTAATAAATTTATTTTTATTTTTTTAAAACAAAAAAATAAATTTTAATATTTTTTATAATTCTTAATTAATCAAAATTATTTATGACATCATCCAATTTCACCGGTTGAACCCGTGATCCATTTAATCTTTTTGATAACTTGTTGGTCGGAAAACACTGATTAAGGGAAAGCAAACAATTAAGATCAATCTAAAGTCGGAACTTATTAAATCAGTTTTAATATAATGATCCTATATTCTTTATTTAATTTGTCATAATCATTAATCCTGATCAATTAGAATTGTAGTTCATCAACTAGCATAATAATATTTGTCACGTTAGTTTCATCAACTTGTGAACTTTGGTCCAGAAACCATACAGTGTTTCATGAACTTGGTAATGGTGGGCTCCCAGATTACTGTTCATTTTCTGAATCCAAATAATATATGCATCGGCTATGCCAAAATTAGGACACTTAAAAAAGGAAAAAAATTTAAAAACTCATTTAGAGTTTCCAAAATTCAGAACAATTCGGGGACACCCGGATCCAAATACATTATCACTCAAGCTTACATGCATTTCCTTTCAATTTTGTAAACATTTTCTTTGTTCTTGTCAACTTAATCAGCAATTTGAGAGTTTAAGATAGGATTTTAAATTTATTAAAATTTTAATTTTTGAAGTGAATAATATAATTTTTCTATTTTTTATAATTTATCAGTAAGAGATCAGTTTTTTCGATTCAACTAGTCGAACTCTTAATCCATTGAACTTTTTAGGTCACCGGTTAAACTATCGGTCTGATTTTTAAAACAATGATCTTAACTACACACCATCACTGAAAAAACATGGCATAAAATTAAATTTGTCTCATTAAATCCTAATTCATTTCGTTTTGTTAATTCGGTTAAATATGAATTTAGGTTATATATACGATTAGATAGCCTTGTTAGTACTTGGGATTTATTTTAAGAGTGAGAATTTGTGATACGAAACCGGATACGAAAAGACGAAATCCGATCCAAGATCCGGTAGACCCCCAAAGAACATGTCCTTGAAAACCCTTGGAGATAGCCTCAGATGAATTTTGCCAGCAAATTGGACGCCACAAAGGATGCCAACCCTTTGATAAGTCTTTGTTCAATCACTGAACGATGATAAAATTTTCTTAATCTCAAGAAAAATTTACTATTCACGCACATAAAATTGGGTCCTTCATTAAGATGTGTTTTTGAGTTTAAATAGTAACATACTCAAACCCTAAGAGAGCTAAAAAGACAAATATAGCCCTAAACTACCCATTACTAACTAAAATCCCATAATTCCTAATTTCTATCCCATTTTGAACCCATAAATAAATAAAATAAACTAACCCAAATAATAAATAAAAACGGTAATCCCCGTTGGTTCCATACATGCAAATAAATAATAAATAAGCCCAAATAACTTAAAACGATTCATGCTGCTCCTCGATGACTTGGGTCAAGTGTATAACTCTTGAACCCTCTTCCTTGAAGTCCAATAGGTCTCGAACGTGCTTGTTCAATTCAGCTACATGGCGTTGGGCCAGGCCTGCCATAGCGTCATTGATCTTCCGAGCCCTGTGTTTTGTAATTGGTCCAACTGGTACATGGATTGGATCGACTGTGGTCTGGACCGAACCAGGTGCAGCTAGGATCACATCATCCCCTCCCTCTTGAAAATGATTCGACCTCGAATCGACACCTGCATCAAAAGGGGACAAATCAGAAACATTAAATGAAGCAGAAACATTATACTCACCAGGCAGATCAAGCTTATATGCATTATCATTGATCCTTTCGATGACTTGAAAAGGATCATCTCCTCGAGGTTGAAGCTTGGATCTTCGTTGAGCCGGAAACCTTTCCTTACGCATGTGTAACCAAACCCAATCACCAGGCTCAAACACCACGCGTTTACGGCCTTTATTCGCATGAGAAACGTACTACTCATTTTTCCGTAATATGTGTTCACGTGCTTTCTCATGTATTTGTTTCACCAATTCTGCTTTCTTTTTCCCATCTAAACCTACTTGTTTGTAGCGAATGACGTACGGAAATGTCTCTACAAACTCCATCCATTTAGCATGCCTCTTGTTCAGTTTTCCTTGCCCTTTAAGGTGTTTCAAACTCTCATGATCTGTGTGTATCACGAACTCTTTAGGCCATAGGTAATGCTGCCAATTCTCCAGTGCTCGAACAAGTGCATACAACTCCTTATCATACGTGGGATACCTCAAAGCTGCCTCATTCAACTTTTCACTAAAGTACGCAATAGGTCTTTTCTCTTGCATCAATACTGCCCCAATACCTATTCCACTTGCGTCACACTCTATCTCAAATGTACTCTCAAAATTAGGTAGTGCGAGGACTGTGCACTGCATAACCTTTCCTGAAGAGTCTGAAAAGCATTCTCTTGAGCTTCACCCCGCTGAAATCCAACAGTATTCTTGACTACCTCAGTCAATGGTGCTGCTATGCTACTGAAGTCCTTCACAAAACGTCTGTAGAAACTTTCCAATCCATGAAAACTCCGTACCTTCGATACTGTGGTAGGTGGTGGCCAGTCCCTAATCGCTTTAAATTTCTCCTCGTCCATCTCTATGCCATCTGCAGTCACTACAAAACCAAGAAAAACAACTCTATCCATGCAGAATGTGCATTTCTTATAATTAGCAAATAATTTTTCTTTTCTTAAAATATCAAGCACACTTTTCAAATGATCTACATGTTCATCTAAAGATTTACTGTATACTAATATGTCATCAAAATAGATCACTACAAACTTCCCTATACATGTACGCAACACATGATTCATAAGTCTCATAAAAGTACTAGGGGCGTTTGTTAAACCGAAAGACATTACTAACCACTCATATAACCCATACTTAGTTTTAAAAGCGGTATTCCACTCATCACCCTCTCTCATACGAATCTGGTGATATCCACTCTTAAGGTCAATTTTACTGAAAATCTTAGACCCATGCAGTTCATCTAACATATCATCTAGTTTAGGAATGGGATGTCGATACTTTACTGTGATATTATTGATGGCACGACAATCCACGCATATACGCCATGTCCCATCCTTCTTAGGGAGTAATAACATCGGTACTGCACACGGGCTCATACTCTCTCGTACATAACCCTTTTCCATCAGCTCATCAACTTGCCTCTGAAGTTCTTTGGTCTCCTCAGGATTACTCCTATATGCGGGTCTATTAGGAATGACATCTCCAGGCACGAAATCAATCTGATGTTCTATCCCTCAAATGGGTGGGAGCCCATTAGGAATGTCCTCTGTGAGCACGTCTTCAAATTCCTGCAAAAGAGAAGAAATATAAACAAGAAGTGAATTGTTAGTGTTAGTAAGTAAAGAAAAGTGTGGTGTGTCTTTATACACTAGCAGCAACATGAGTTTGCTAGTTTTGTAGGCTCTCCTCACTTCTCCCTCACCTAGATAAAAACTCTTTTTCACTCTCCATTTCTTCTCACTCTCTCCATCAGCCCTCTTTCCCTTGGGTTTACTCTTGGTTCTAATCCCAGTGTTTCCCACACTCTCGGGTTTAGATCCCATTTTCTCACTATTATCACTCTTACCCCCCAAGGATGCGGCTTCTCTCTCTTTCTTTTTTTCTCTTTCCAACTGTAATTTAACTTGATCATCATGGACTTGTCTGGGTGTCAAAGGGTATAATGTAATGGGCTTGCCCTTATGCTGTAAAGATATTTGTTGCGAAACCCATCATGTATCACCTTCCTATCGAACTGCCACGGTCTCCCTAAAAGTATGTGACCTGCTTGCATTGGTACCACATCACACACCACCTCATCCGTGTAAGGTCCAATTGTAAAAGTCAACAATTCCTGCTTGGTCACCCTGACCTCACCGCACTCATTAAGCCACTGTAGCCTATATGGCTTAAGATGTGCTAAACATGACAATCCCAATCTTGCCACCAATGCTGTGCTAGCCACGTTGGTGCAACTACCCCCATCTATGATCATACTACATGACTTCTCATTCACGCTACACCTGGTATGAAAAATATTATCTCTCTGTTGCTCGGTCTCCTCCTCGACTATCTGTGCTGTCAATGCTCTCATAGACACAAGCGACAGGTTATCTAGTGGGTATGATGCTCCCTCATCATCATTAGCATCCTCTAACGCATGCATCTCATCTTCCACCTCCTCATCTGTGGAATCGATATTACCATCATCATTCATTATTAGTGTTCGCTTGTTGGGGCACTGTGATTCATAATGTCCCATACCTAAGCACTTAAAACACTTTACCTCCTTAGATTTTGGAATTACCACTTCAGACTTAACCTTAAACCTACCTGCCTCCACTTCTTTTCTCTTACCACCATCAACCTTGGGCTTATTGAAACCCTCATCTCTCCGCTCATTATTAGGCCACTTCCCTCTCCAAGAAGAAGTTCCTTGTGCAGTGTATCTAGATGCGGATTTCTTCCTCAACTGTCTTTCTACCTTGATCGCCATATGTAGCATATCCTCTAACTCCACATAATGATGCAACTCAACTACACTCGCAATCTCCTTATTTAACCCTCCTAAAAATCGAGCCATCGTGGCTTCTCTATCCTCCACCACATTCGTCCTAATCATTGCTACCTCCATCTCTGTATGATAGTCCTCAACACTCTTCGAACCCTGATACAAATGTTGTAGCTTCTGATATAACTCTCTGTAATAGTGGCTTGGAATGAACCGCTTACGCATAAGAGCCTTTAACTCCTCCCAAGTCTCAAATGGCCTCTCGTGGTTCCTCCTCCTATTAGTTACCAACTGATCCCACCAAATCACCACATAGTCTGTAAACTCAATTCCAGCCAACTTCACCTTCTTCTCATCAGAATACCTATGACAATTAAAGATCAGCTCAATCTTCCTTTCCCAGTCCAAGTACGCCTCTGGATCATTTCTGCCATGGAAAGATGGAATTTTCATCTTGATACTGCCCAAGTCACCATCAATATCATCTCTCCTACCATGATCTCTCCTGTCAGGATCCCTATGATAGTCATAATTATGCTCACCATATGCATCTCTCTCATATCTATCTCCAAATCTGTCACCAAATCTATCACCAAATCGTCTATTTTCTCCCTCATAGGCCCTTCTACCGCCTCTCTGAAAACCTCTTCGCTCATCAAACCTCATATCCCGTCTGTCATATCTCATCTCATACCGCCTATCCCGCGGTCTATACCTATCCTCCTCATCTTCGAACTCATCCAACTCCTCCATATCATCCAGATTATTCTCTGCCTCAACCTCATATATAGGTACCCTATGTGGTTGTTGCGCTGCCTGTTCCGGCTTAGATTGTTGTGGCCCCTCAACCTCCTTCTGAACACTGGAGAATTGGAGACTAGTAACCTCCCTCGACAACCGCTCTATTGCCGCATTCATAGTTCCAAATATCTCCCGGAACTCAGCCATACTCTTCTCCATGGTATTAAACCTCTCATCCACGTTCATATCTTTCTCTGCCATCTTACTTAACAAACAGATTAGTAATAACAAGAAATAAATAAATTAAACAAAGAAAACCTCACGAACTCTCGTGTTTCACTCTCTCTCAAACACTCTCTTCGAAAAATTACATCCGTTCAATGTCGAACGTTAACCACCAATGGATTGCACAATCCGTGTGTAGTTCAAAAGTCAGCAAAATCCACAAGGAATCAAAGGAATAAGGGTATCAAGTAATATAAGACGTGACTCGAGAAGCAATAATGAGACTCGATCAAATAAACCTAAAACTATAGTGCAGAAGGAAATAAATAAACAGGATCATTTTTTTTTTTTTTTTCAAATAGGATTAGCAAGATTACGCTAGAACGAATCAATCAACAATGCCCAATTTTCGCCCCAACGCGAGATAATCAAAAATACCTAATGTAGCTACAGGAATATGTAATGCCAGGAAAGAAAAGTAAAGAGAGAGCAAAAAATAAAAATAAAATAAAATAACAAAACAATCCAATAAAAGTATGTAATAAAGAGCCAAAATTAATAGCCAACATGCACACTGCATGCCAAATATTAATTAATAGCTAACATACACACTACAATTCCTCTTTTTTTTTTTTTTTTTTGGTCACAGACAACAATTTTTTTAATTTTTTGTTTTGTTTTTGGTAACGTATTTTTTTTTTGATTGACAGCAGTAGAAGGCTATCAATGACACAATGAATATCACAGCAAAAACAAGACTTCAAAGACCGAATTAACAGAAAAAAAAATCGAAAATAAATAAAAGTCAGACCTGAAATCTGGCTCTGATAACCAATTGATACGAAACCGGATACGAAAAGACGAAATCCGATCCAAGATCCCGTAGACCCCCAAAGAACCTGTCCTTGAAAACTCTTGGAGATAGCCTCAGATGAATTTTGCCAGCAAATCGGACGCCACAAAGGATGCCAACCCTTTGATAAGTCTTTGTTCAATCACTGAACGATGATAAAATTTTCTTAATCTCAAGAAAAATTTACTATTCACGCACATAAAATTGGGTCCTTCATTAAGAGGTATTTTTGAGTTTAAATAGTAACATACTCAAACCCTAAGAGAGCTAAAAAGACAAATATAGCCCTAAACTACCCATTACCAACTAAAAGCCCATAATTCCTAATTTCTATCCCATTTTGAACCCATAAATAAATAAAATAAACTAACTCAAATAATAAATAAAAACGGTAATCCCCGTTGGTTCCATACATGCAAATAAATAATAAATAAGCCCAAATAACTTAAAACGATTCATGCTGCTCCTCGATGACTTGGGTCAAGTGTATAACTCTGAACCCTCTTCCTTGAAGTCCAATAGGTCTCGAACGTGCTTGTTCAATTCAGCTACATGGCGTTGGGCCAGGCCTGTCATAGCGTCATTGATCTTCCGAGCCCTGTGTCTTGTAATTGGTCCAACTGGTACATGGATTGGATCGACTGTGGTCTGAACCGAATCAGGTGCAACTAGGACCACATCAATTTGGGTTCAAAAACTAAATTAATCGGGGTGTCATTTAAAAAAGGATTTGTGTTTGGGTATGGCCCTTAGGTAGGATCTACCATAAGGATGGAAGTATAGATTAGGTGGGTCAGAGTGAGCCTCAAGAAGAATAGATTAGGAATTAAAAATAATATGACTATTGAAGTGATTAATCGAATTTCATATAGATATATAATTCTATATATGCATGATTTCTAATTATTAATTGAATATTTTTTTAACAAATATATGAAAAGATCTCAAAATGGTATATTGGGCATGGGAAATTAGTATATTCTGTGTTATTTTACTATTTTATATAGTTTATTATAATATCCAAATATTAAAAAATTGAACCGAATTATCAAACCGAACCCAACCAAATTGAAATTTTAAAAAATAAAAGAAAATAAAATAGTTTTAAACTCCTAAATTGAATAGTTTGAAGATCAAATAGAAATTTGACAAAACTTGAACCGGACATTCCACCCTCTATATGTGGATGTACTTATATGCAATTGACTACCATTAACTAGTACGTCGATATTTTAGGTCAGTTTATCCCATATCATTCACCATTTGCCTTGATTAGAATCTATAATATTTTAAAGCAAAAATTCTACTATATCAAAAATTCATACAACAATCCAATAATATATGGCCATGCATGCTAAAACAATAAAAAAACTAATAAATGGTCATTTTACTTAACACAATTCTTATATATTATATAACTAAAAAATTGATGATATCTGTTGATGGTGTTTTTTAAGCACTATGATATTCAAACAGTACGGCATTGGTAAAATGGTAATTTCCTTCTCGGTCGAAATCATTAATGCCGACCCGGCCATAAAAAGCCAAACAGTAAGTGACCGAGCACTTTATGATCGGTAACTGAGCACTTTATGATCGGTAACCGAGCACTTGAGTTCAAGATGACCGGGCAATTATCAGGTCGACAGCAGCACTCTCAGTACAAAAGACTATCATGACCGACCACATGAAGACCGGGAATATGGCTGGATATGCTCCATAAGATAAGTTATCCTACTTTCACGGGGAAAACTAATGAGTCAGTATCCTAAAAGGATAAAAGAAGTGAATGTAGTTTTAAAAGTAGGAATCCTGATAGGAAAAGGAAACCATCTCCAACTGGGAATTCTTGTACAAATAGGAATATGATTTCTTCACCATTATAAATAGGAGGGTAGAGTGAGTGTAGAAAGGGGCAGAATCATTAGGAGATTAGAAGGAAGAGGAAGATCAGAATCAAACTTGTAAAAAAGCACAAGATATACGAGTTTCAGCAATAAAAGTGTAGTCCTGTTTGTGCCCGTGGACGTAGGTCGGACAAAAATCCGCCGAACCACGTTAAATCTCCTTGTTTGATTAGTGCATTATCCACCTTCTGCTAAGTTTGCTTTTGGTTTCCCTCATAACCAAACAAATTCACTATTGAAGGAGGATCGCCTTGGGAGTAATATTCCCATATTGCCCTGAGACCAAAATCCACCGTCAACAGTTGGCGCCGTCTGTGGGGAAATCAACAAAAAGCAGCTCGCGTAGTAAGACGATGGAAGAAGATGGAAATCACCGGTCATCAGGGAGTTCAACAACGGAATTGATGGAGAAGATGGAAGAAAATATGAGGAAAGATAGGGAGGAAAATCAAAACCTTCTGAAATCCATGATGAACAGACTAGAAGGGATGAAAGAGAAGAATAATGAGAGACTAGAGGACGAGACCATTCGGTTTTTGAGGTCGACCAAAGTTGATAGCGGAAGTCATCCGGTCGGATGCGTGGAATGCTGAGATGCAGAAAGGATGTATTAAGAAGAGCCTTGCTTGTAGTGACCCTTGTAGAGTTGCAAGAAAGGCAACGGATCCCAAAAATGTGAGTAAAACCTCTTCTATCTTAGGCTGACATTTGATTATGCTTGTTTGTTATGGCCCACACAATGGTTTTGATATTTGTTTTACGGCTCGGGTCTGCTCTTGTACCGCCGATACCGATGTTTCTTTCCGGCTCGGGTCTACTCTTGTACCGCCGAGACCGATGTTTCCTTCCGGCTCGGGTCTGCTCTTGTACCGCCGAGACCGACGTTTCCTTCCAGCTCGGGTCTGCTCTTGTACCGCCGAGACCGATGTTTCTTTCCCGCTTGGATCAGCTCTTGTACCGCCGAGCCAAGTCTTTATTCAGCTCGGGGTCGGGTTACGTCCCACCGAGTCGGCTTTCTTTGGATTGGGGATGTAACATTCCCCCAGTGCCAAGTCTTTCTTTTAGCTCGGGGTCGGGTTACGTCCCACCGAGTCGGCTTCTTTGGACTGGGGATGTAATATTCCCCCAGAGCCGTCTTTCTTCAGCTCGGGGTCGGGTTACGTCCCACCGAGTCGGCTTCTTTGGACTAGGCATGTAACATTCCCCCAGAGCCAAGTCTTTCTTCAGCTCGGGGTCGGGTTACGTCCCACCGAGTCGACCATCATCAGCATAAGGTGGCAGGAAGGACCCGATTTGCAGCCAAGACGTTTTTTTCTGCGGTTCCTGGAGTGACCACCGACGGATTCATCGGCACACCATCCTTTTTTATAGTTCCCGGCATCAACTCGCAAACTCGTTGTTACCGAGAGCTAGGGGATAGATGTTGATGGTATTTTTTAAGCACTATGATATTTAAACAGTACGGCATGGGTAAAAGGGTAATTCCCTTCTCGGTCGAAATCATTAATGCCGACCCGGCCACTAAAAGCCAAACAGTAAGTGGCCGAGCACTTTATGATCGGTAACCGAGCACTTGAGTTCAACTGGGAAATCCTGTACAAATAGGAATATGATTTCTTCACCATTATAAATAGGAGGGTAGAGTGAGTGTAGAAAGGAGCAGAATCATTAGGAGATTAGAAGGAAGAGGAAGATCATCACGATCAGACTTGTAAACACAAGAGATATCAGAAAATCATATCTCAGTAATCAAAATATCATATGTTCTGTGCCTGTGGACGTAGGTTGGATCCGATCCGCCGAACCACGTTAAATCTCCTTGTTGATTGGTGTATTTATCTGTCTTTTGCTAAATTTGCTTTTAGTTTCCCATAAACAAAACAAATTCACTATTGAGGGAGTATTGTCTCGGGAGTAATATTCTCATATTGCCCTGAGACTAAAATCAGTCGTCAACAATATCATATCATTCATATAACAGTGATACAAAATAATTACTTCATTAAAGCATCCGTGATTATTTATTTATTTATTTATTTGTTGAGAGTTGGCTCCCATTTGTCAACTTTGGGCCCCATTGATTTCCCTTGTGTGGCACTTTTTTCCGCTATAAATGGATACCATATCGTCTCCATCTTCATCACTTAAATCAAACCTCAATTCTTTAGCTCATATTTTCAAAGATCAGACAAAGAGAGAGACACATGGAAGGTTCTTCTTCAAAATATTTTCTTAAATGCTTTCTCATTTTACTAGCCATTATTTCCAACATAAACTCAAGCTCAGCATCCAGGCATGGCCCTAGTGCGAAAATTACTACTAGCACAGAGTTCATCAAAACATCTTGCAGCTCAACAACTTACCCAACACTTTGCTTTAACTCTCTTGCTAGCCATGCAAGATTAATCCAAACAAGCCCTAAACTCCTTGCCCATGCATCCCTCAATGTGACCCTTGCCACAGCTAAATCAACCTCAGCCATCATGCTAAAGATGTCAAAAAGCCCTGGAATGAAGCATAGAGAGGTGGAAGCCATGAATGATTGCTTGGAGGAGCTTAGTGATTCAGTTGATGAGCTCAGAAGGTCCATTGGTGAAATGGGTCTGATCAAAGCTTCTAATTTTGATCTTACAATGAGTGATGTACAGACTTGGGTTAGTGCTGCTTTGACTGATGAAAATACTTGCAGTGATGGATTTGAGAAAAATACAGTGAATGGGAAGGTGGTGAGAGGCCTGATTGTGAAGATAGCCCATATGACTAGCAATGCCTTGGCTTTGATTAATAGTTATGCTTCTCTTCGTGGTTAGATATTCTTATGATTAGCTCCATTATATGTATCCGAATCCATCAGTGTTGAGTAGAGTTTGTGTTGCCAAAATATAAGTGGGATCGACATGGGTTCACATTAGATAAATCGTGATAATTAATTCAAACTGAATCATGAATCGTAATTTTGACTGCAAGCAAATGGTATATTCAGGCTGAGTGGGGTAGGTGGTAAAAATGCTATTCATGTATTTTGCTTTTCTTTTTGGTAATTAAAAGAAGTGTTGTTTAGGTTGCTTTGTAAATTTAAATGAGTTCTATATTCAAATTATTATAAATTGAATTTGCAAGGTAGATGCATCATGTACATTTGATGAGATGTTAGGTAACTCCAAGAGAATATCACATGTGCACAGAGAAAACAAATATTTACAAACAAAGAGCTATTAACCACCAAGCCAAAGGGCAAGAGATGATAAAAAGGTGATAATGAGTGCACAAGACTCTGTTAATAAAAAATTATTTCCAAAAATTGAACATATGAAACGGATAGTATGTTAACTTTAAAAGAAAAATCATATAATAATTACGTGGGAAGTATGTTTTAAATGTGAATGAATGTTAGTTTATGAAGAATTTCTTGAATCAATTCCTGCGATTACCTTGTAATTAATTGAGCTAATCAATCAAATAAATGGTTTTTTTTTTTAAATCCTGATGGAATACAAAGTCGTGATCTGATCATAGATAAGATTTAATGAATATTTGTCTTTATTTTACGAGCGGTAAGTTTGGAAAAATTAATTCGTCTAATAAAATGATCAATTCAAATATAAATTTATTATATATATTTTTTAATTCTTTATATAAATTGAATTGGTTAATATATATTTTCACACCTACTTTATTCTATCATTATTTTTGTTAGCAAGTGCATTCCAATCAACATTTCAGTTTTTTTTTTTGGATAACCGGGTGTCCGGGCCAGTTTACGCGCACCTCGACTAATCCCTGGGACCTATGTCCCGTGCCCTCAGAAGTTTCCCAACACAGATCAGGGTAAGTCGCTGGCTTTTCACACAAGGGGGCATGACCCCAAAAAAATACATCTAGTGGGATTCGAACCTTGAACATGAGAGAAAGCAAATCACTCAAGCCCAAAGCCTTTACAGGCAACTTGGGGTTATCAACATTTCAGTTTCCTCACAAGCAAACGCTAAAAAATTGGCTGCCAGTTGCAAAGCACCAAATGCAAACTGTTATTTACTTTAAAAACATAATTGCAAACAGCTTAAGCAAAGACATAATGGGAATTGGTATGGTCCCATGGTTGCTACTCTTTTGTTTCCTTCTTTTCGCAATAAAGCGCCAGAGCCATCTACTCCTTCAGGAAATACAGAGAGTATCAATACAAATGAGGATGACCAAATAAGAGCAGTAAGTGCTTTTCACCATATAATGTTCTGAAGAATGTTTGTGTTTCAATTTCTCAAATAAGTGAAGCAACAGTTTTCTGAAAGCTATCCATTAAAACTGTAGTCATGCTTCGCGTAGCATAAAGAAATGAGTACGGGATTTTCTACAGTGGTGGAGCTACATGATGAAGGGATGTGGGGCGTCGCTTCTGCTCAATCTAGAATTTTGTTAATTTATCACCTATAAATTAATTAAAAATCAGATTTTTTATTAAGATAATTTTGATTCGTCCCTATTAAAATAAATTATATCTATTAATTTTTGTAAAAATCAAATTTTGCTCCTAATGAATTAAAATTCTGACTATATCACTGATTTTCTATGTAAGAATTTCAGCATGGCCCCTATTGGGGTGTGGCTTGGTGGTAAAAAGCTTAGGACTTAGTTGTCAAATCCTGAATTTGAGTATAGAGGATGCATTTCTTGTAAAAATTTGAGACAGCCGATGATTTTATCTACTCCGCTTAAGCCATGGTCGGATAATTTGATGACAGGATTTCCAACGTTTAAAAAAAAAAAAAATTAAGCATGGCAGATAAATCTTTGTACATTGATAGATAAATCTTTGTATCACCTCTTATCTTTTATATACATATTCGATCTAATTACGATTAGATATCTAATTATGATTAGATTGAAACTAAATCTGATTTAGTGATACGTGTATATTAGACAAAGACCCTATGATTTACAACGTAGTGCGCAGTTACAACGTAGTTTGTAATTGACATTGGGAAGCGTCACTATAAGTTCTATATCCTTAAATAAAGTTTCTGGTCAAGATTTACTAACACGGGTCGGTTAGTAAAATCCGCTGAGACCAGTACATGTCGTATATCGTGACTTGGTCTGATGGTTTATCCCAATCAACCATGAGTCTCGGGAGACTCGTATAGTGACCGGTATGTAATCACACGCATATAACGCAAGCACACGTATCGTTCAAGTAGTATAAAAATATCGATCCCACGAAGACTTAATTCCTACTGTTGTTATTAATTATTGATACTATTTATTTACTGGTATTTAATTGAGGGAGAAGATAATGATTGCTTTTGGTTGATTGAATGTGGATTTGCTTAAATAAAATAAACAAAAGAAAATACTAAGAAAAATAAATAAAAGACACAAAGATCTAAAATTGTGATTCCACACAATATTATCCTAAAGATGAATTGATTCTCTTATATATGTGTAATAAGTCAGTTTGCTAACCTGAAACACGAAGATATGCAAAAGTCTATGTCGATGGTCAGACGCAAATACCTAAATAACCCAATTAATCATATGTCTATGTTAACCAAGTTACCTGAATTCATTAAGTTCAAGTTCCAAATGTGGCTACCCTCGCCCGACAGGTATATGTCTATCCTGTAAGGAAATCTATTAAAGGGTTATCTATCCTCAAGGAAGATCATGGGCTATTGAATCTAAGGCTGAAACCTAAAATCCCTTCGTCAAGTTCATTTTAAGTTTACCAAATCAATCTTATTAATGACCAATTAACAAGAAGCATTAAGCTTAAGACTCAAAAACAAACTAAAGAATTACCCATAAAAAAAAAATCAATTATTAAGTGTGTGGATATTGTGTTTCATCACTTCCCTAGAATAAAAATAAAATTATGGGGGTTGGGGGATCCACCTTTACTATTTCTAATTTAAAAATCTCTCTTACTATAATATAGAATTTATCAGTGATATTACCAACCAGTCATATAGGCGGTATCCTCATTAAGTCAGATTTTAATTAAGTCCGACCGACCATAAAAGCGGTATCATTATTTGTCCATAAACCAGCCATATAGGCGGTAATCATCTGTCACATAAAGACTGGCCATATAGGCGGTGTCACATTATGTCAAATAAATAAAACCAGTCATTAAGGCGGTATAACCTTTTATGTTAAATTATAATTTCCATATTATAATTAATGGAGATTAATCTAAACTAAAATAATAAAAGCTTCACATTTCCCCAGCGGAAAATTAACTACAAAACATAAAAGTAAATAAAAGAAAATAAACTACTACTATTACTGAAAATAAAAATGCATAAACTAAATACTGAAAATAAATACACACAAGATGCAATCCTTTAATTCCTTACAAAAACCTAAGGAAAACATGAGAATTACAAATGAAATGGCTTGGTATTTATAGGAAAATCTAAAGGCTTCCACCAATTTCTCTACCAATCGCTCCACAAATTACTCCACCAAACATGGCACCAAACATAGCATCAAACATGCATGTTTGGTGGAAATTTGAAATTTTTATTTTTTTATTTTTATTTTATATTTTGAAAATGACTATAGTAATTACACAAAATACACTGGATTATTCATCAATTTCGGCCTTTCAAACTTCAGAATTCGAAAATATTTAAATCTTCAAAGTTGTAGATCTTTGTGTCTTCTTTAATTTGGCACTTGAATCAGCTCAATCGGATATCGGATAAAAATTTTATGGCCAAAATACAAAACTTGCGTAAAATTGGAATTTAGGACTGCACTTCGTTACGCGTATAGTAAATTTTCGGTTTGACCTTTTTTGCTCTGGATTTCATCATTTTTAGCCCCGAGTTGATTCCATTAAGTCCCAATATTATTTTTATCTGTAAAATAAATAAAAACACATCAAAACGTTCATAAAACTCGAGAAAGTATACAAAATATTAAGTTAAATGAGTGGGAAATAGTGATATAATTACCACTCATCATATATACATGTAGGTGTTTATTTGATAAACACTGAACGACTCACTGAAGATTCCTAATAGATGATACATCAACGTCAATGAGAATCTTCTCGAGTTGAGAGAGCATAGTGGTCATTCGACTTGAGATACCACAGTGGATATCTGAGTTATCCTCCACACTTTGATGGCAGTCACGTCACCGATCTATTTAGATCAGGCCTCTGCCTGTTCCTTGGGTGTGGACTGATGCTCATGATATCCAGTGCATATCAAGATAGAATCCGTCAGTCCTGTGTACAGGGCATATGCATCCTGCACGTGTTTGCGATCTAGTAAATCCATAGCCGTGGTATAACTTCAGAAATCAGTTCCGAGTGTTATTTAGAGATCGTAAATTTGAAAGTCTACTATATTATACCGAACGAAATTGAAGTTCTTATCTATATCCCAAGTATAATATGGATAGTCTGTGACAGATGGATTATACTATTCAATGACCTCGACTTGCATAGTTTAGCGAGATTATATGTGGTCATCATAATTCATGAGTGAGTGAATTATGGATACGAAATTGAATTTCGTGACGGATAAACCTAAACTTAGAGTCCTACAATATGAAATGTACTCGTTGAGAACTTGGGCAACGCATTATGAATAATACAAATTATTCATAATACTTTATCGGATTAAATGAGTTAATTTTCACTGCAAGCAAATGGTAGATCCAAAATTTAAAGTTGAATTCAGATTGAGTTGGGTAGGTGGTAAAAATGCTATTAATGTATTTAGCTTTTCTTTTTGGTAAGTAGAAGAAGTGTTGTTTAGGTTGCTTTGTAGATTTAAATGTGTTCTATATTCAAATTATTATAAAATTGAATTTGCAAGGTAGCTGCATCATGTACATTTGATGTGATGTTAGGTTACTAGGTAACTCCAAGAGAATATCACATGTGCACAGAGAAAAAAAATATGTACAAACAAAAAGCTATTAACCACCAAACCAAATGGGTAAGAGATGATAAAAGGTGATAATGAATGCATAAGGTTCTTGTTATAATTTGGATGTGGGAAAGGTTTTTGATGTAGGCAAAATTTTATTTGTATTTTGTAATTAGTTGAGCTAATCAATCAAATAAATGGATTTTTTTTTATCTTGATGGAATACAAAGTCATGATCTGATCATAAATAAGATTTATCACTTAGTAGGTAGTGTAACTGTAACTGAGTGAGGTTGATGGCCACAGCACCTGCCATATCTCAAATCTAAGGAATATTTGACTTTATTATAGGAGTGATAAGATTTGAAAAAATTAAACAGTTTGAGGATTTTACCTACTACTCTTAAATTCGGATCGGATAATTTAACGACGAAGTTTCGGAACTTTCAAAAAAAAAAAGTTGGCTGCCAGTTGCAAAGCACCAAATGCAAAATGTTATTTACTTTAAAAACATAATTGCAAACAGCTTAAGCAAAGACATAATGGGAATTGGTATGGTCCCATGGTTGCTACTCTTTTGTTTCCTTCTCATCTACTCCTTCAGGAAATACAGAGTATCAATACAATGAGGATGACCAAATATGAGCAGTCAGTGCTTTTCACCATATAATGTTCTGAAGCATGGTTTGTGCTTCAAATTCTCAAATAAGTGAAGCAACAGTTTTCTGTAAGCTATCCATTAAAACTGTATCTGTCTGACTGTCTCCTTATTTATGTCAGAGAAACATAGATTAGGTAGTTGTTGGAACGGAGGGACTGTAGTCATGAAAGAATTTTTTGAATTTATTATATATTATATTTATAATAATATGGGCATTTATTTAGGTCACATATCAAATTGAAATAGGAAAGAAATAATACTAATAAGGATATATAATAAACTCACAGCACACAAAGTTATCGCAGTGTAGTTGGGGTGTCGATTCCTCAGAGAGATGGTTACAAGGAATTAATTTACTTAAAAAAAACGTTAGTAGTAACTTAATTAAATATAACGATTGAATTGATAATGTAAAGTAAAGATTATGAAAAATATGCAGGAAATATCAATAAAGAGAAGCTGAAAAGCGTCAGTAATCTCTTTTATATCAAATTCCTATATTCAGTTGTTTTTTATTACTCAATTGAAGGTTTCACATCCCAAACCAACAATCGTATAATATTCAATTCCAAACATATTAAATTCTAAGGTAATCGATGAATTATTTTCTCTATTTTAACAGCACACAAAGTTATCATTATGACCTATCTAACGTCGACAATATACCCTCAGGCAATACTGTAGTAGAAGATTAACTCATAAAATAATTTTACCCGTCACAACTGGGTTTCCCAATCACACATAGAAGAAGCATGACTATTCCTATATGCAAGTTGGTAAAACACAATCTCTGGATTATAAATCGAAAGATAATAAAGAACAATGAATCATCAATTGTATTAAACATTAAAAAGCATTCAGAAATCAACAACATGAATATCAGAGTTTAAATACGAGAGTTCATCATTAGCTTTGCCTAGGAGATTAGTTCTCTATAAAAGAAAGAGACATAGTCTGAAGAGATTGCAGCAATATCCTGTCTAGTATGAAGTTTATTCGTTCTTCAATCTCAAATATGTTTTTAATCTTTGTTGTGTGTTTTCTCTCTATTTCTCTCCCCCCTTTAGGGTTATGGACTAGCTTGAGTATTTATAGATGGGTCCCGGAGCCCTTGTGTGCATAAAATACGAACTAATCAAAACCTTGAAAAAATGTCTCTGTGTCGCGACGTGTGGCCATGCGCATCGCGACGCATGGCTAGGCTTGCAGGATAATGATTCATTTTCTGCGTGCTTCCGATGTGTCCGTAAGGTCCCAAAACACACATAATTGCTCCAATATCCATGTTCCATTGCTTCCTAATAAAAAAGCACAAAATAAACTATAATTAAGATTAAACACATGATAATCAATCCAAATAAGTGATTTTCAAAGTACATTTTCATGCACTTATCAATGAGACATGCCACTGAGAGTTATAGAGATTTGTAGAAGCATATTGAAGATCTGATGAGGAATGGAAACCTCATGGAGTGGAGTCAGAAAACGAAGGGAGCAGAGGCCTATATTCACAATAGTTGAAGGAAGAACGTTAGCCATGGATTCGAACCGGGCAAGAAAGAATTACTATCGGATTAATAGTTTCGAAGTAATGACTATAAAAAGAGCCCCGAATTCAGAAAACCAAACCAGTGCCGATAATTTTTACCGAGGAAGACGCTCAAGGTGTGAGTTATCCACACGATGATGCAATGATAATTAAGGCCAACATTGCCAGTTCGAAGGTGGATATGATACTGGTGGATCCCGGGAGTGTTGTAGTGTGGATGCTGGAATTCGGCCGGGGTCCACAATCAGAATTTGTAAGTTGGGGGCACTAGCGATCCTGCAAAACAAAGAAGAATGAATGGGAGTAGACTGCCCACCGGTGTGGTAGGTACCGGGGACACTCCGACGCCCAAGTCAGTAGTATGAAATGATCAGTAAATATGTAAAAAAGTGAAGTTAAGGTTTATTACTGCCTCAACTTTATTTGGTGGCCGTGAGGGCGATGACAAATGCTTTTAGAAATGAGAAATAGAACTAGTATCTGAATATAAGATGTATCAGACTTGGATGAAAGAATTGAAGCTCTGCCCTTATTTCTCGAATTTTGTTCCTATTTATAGATGAAAATTATCACCCTTGGCAGCTGGCGTAAGTCCCACCACGTGCCTTATGCATTTGATAGAAAGTCTGAGCAGGTGGGAATAAGTTTTGTGTCGGGCAAAGTAGGAGAATAGTAGTTGATATAATTATGGGGTTTTGTATTTAAGCTTATGACTTAATTGTAATACAATAATACATAAATCTTTTGGGCCTAGTCTTTATTTTCGGGCTTTGTATACTATTTGGGCTTTAAGGTAAAAGACGGTTTTATCCTTGGCCCAATTTTGGTCCAAACAGTTTGTCCCTTACTCTCTAAGTCAAAAAGTTTTTGTCTTAGAGAGTATATACTTTTACGTCGTATGACATTGATCATAAAAGCATGTGATAAGAATGTATCACCTTTTATAAGAGTATGTGCAAAACGTGGGTTCTGGAATATATCGCATGCGTCATCTGGCCAGAGGAAGTTTTAGTCCTAGACTTTGATTCGACTTGACTCATGGGGAATGTTCCTTGGTCGAATGAACCAAATGCTGGTTCAGGATTTCTAATTGACTCGACAAGAGTCATGGGGAATGTCCCTTGGTCGACTGAACCGAATGCTGGTTCAGGAGTTACATTTGACTCAACAAGAGTCATGGGGAATGTCCTTTGGTCGACTGAACTGGATGCTGGTTCAGGAGTACTCTTGACTCGACAAGAGTCATGGGGATTGTCCCTTAGTCGACTGAACCGAAAGTTGGTTCAGGAGATACACTTGACTCGACAAGAGTCATGGGGAATGTCCCTTGGTCGACTGAACCGAATGCTGGTTCAGGAGTTCTACTTGACTCGACAAGAGTCGTGGGGAATGTCCTTTGGTCGACTGAACCGAGTGTAGGTTCAGGAGTACTCTTGATTCGACAAGAGTCATGTGGATTGTCCCTTGGTCGACTGAACCAAAAGTTGGTTCAGAAGATACAATTGACTCGACAAGAGTCATGGGGAATGTCCCTTGGTCGACTGAACCGAATGCTGGTTCAGGAGTTCTACTTGACTCGAAAAGAGTCATGGGGAATGTCCCTTGGTCGACTGAACCGAATGTAGGTTCAGGAGTTCCATTTGACTCCACATGAGTCATGGGGATGTCCCTTGGTCGACTGAACCGAATGTAGGTTCAGGAGTTCCACTTGACTCCACATGAGTCATGGGGATGTCCCTTGGTCGACTGAACCAAATGTAGGTTCAGGAGTTACACTTGACTCCACATGAGTCATGGGGATGTCCCTTGGTCGACTGAACCGAATGCTGGTTCAGGAGTTCCACTTGACTCAACATGAATCATGGGGATGTCCCTTGGTCGACTGAACCGAATGCTGGTTCAGGAGTTCTACTTGACTCGACAAGAGTCATGGGGAATGTCCCTTGGTCGACTGAACCGAATGTAGGTTCAGGAGTTCCATTTGACTCCACATGAATCATGGGGATGTCCTTTGGTCGACTGAACCAAATGTAGGTTCAGGAGTTACACTTGACTCCACATGACTCATGGGGATGTCCCTTGGTCGACTGAACCGAATGCTGGTTCATGAGTTCATTCCATATTTGTTATTCTTCAAATGTGTCGAATGCATAGTCTATTTAATATATTTTTCATGTGTCGAGTGATTATGAGGCTTGCACCGGGGTTTGCCTAATTGTTTTTTTGAATGAAAGCAACCTTTATACTTGCCTCTGACGTGATATATTGTCGAACGACAAAATTGTATGTGTTTTTTATATCTAATGATGTCGTGTCAAATGGTGAAGGCGGTTGTGAATAGAATTTTGTTGATGTTGCTGAGAGCAACGATGTCAAGTTGTAATATTCCTGAATGTAATTCACCATTCTTTTCGACAAAATATTTTACATCTCCTAGATCTTCCACGTGTCATTTAATGGAGCAAAACCTAACGCGAATAACGAGGAGTCTTTTGGCGGGAAAAGAACCGCCAAAAGTTGTAGTATAAGAGTGGCTTGATGGGTTCATTTGCTCCATTCACAAGATCAACAAGTTGGGAGAAAAACTTAAGGCTCCAAGGTACTCTTCAAAACTTTCTTCGCGTTCTTCTTTTCCTTTGAATATTCATAGAGTAGCTTCAAACTGTTCTTAGCTAAATTAGGTTGTTTGATCTTTTGAATCATACGCTATTTGGTGGATTTGTGTTTGGAGAGGTGAGTAGAATTTGATCCTTAAGAAACCTAAATCTTAGAAATTATTTGTTTGTAAACTTGTCGAGTAGAATATGTCGAGTGGAGAATCTTTAGAAAGTTTAGGTGAGCGGATTGATAATTTGTAGAAGTATCGTCGAGTGAATCTACTGAAGAAAAATTATTAAGGGGGACTGGTCGAATTTCCCGAGGAGGGACCTGTTACCGTTTTGTCGCGTGAAATTCCTGTGCATGCAATTCCTATAAGATCATTGGCAGCAGTTGGGGAGTTTAGTGGAGCAGTTAGCACAAGTGAGCCAACCAACTTGCTAACCAAGAACCAGCTAGTCGAATGACGGCTGGTATGCTGATGGAAATTAGGAGTAAATACAGATTTCCTAGATCAATGGAGTTGAGAGTACCCATGCCGACTGAAAGAATTGACTATAAAATTCCTGGGTGGATTGGATTTTATGTAGTGCCGTTTTCTAATGGGCTTAGATTCCCCATTCCGAGGTTAGCTTGGGAAGTTTTGGATCATTATGGGATCGCTCCTTCACAGCTGATGCCGAACGCTTGGAGGATTTTATTGTCGATTGAATGCTTAACATTTGAACAATGGGTGTTCTTTGAGGTGAAGGATGTAGTATACTCATACTACCTAAAGGAGCACTTAACTGAAAAAGTGAGGTATATTTTGTATCTTCGTCGTAAGAGAGAACAAATAGTAATGGGGCTTCCAACGAATGACAAGGGTAATTGGCAGTCGGATTATTTCTTTGTGAGGAATGAGGGTATCTTTGGGTCGACAGGAATGGGTCGTGTCTCAGAATATTGGAGTGTATTTAGTGAGTATCATTCTTTCTATTATTGATAACTTATAAATGTAGTTGTCGTTTGAGGCTAATGTGTGTATTGTTTGTTTTGCAGGTCCATTTCGAAACAGATTATTCGACAAAACTCCTCAATTTTATCCAATACTAAAGCTCTTCTTTCCCTTCCCGTCGAACAAAGAGATTGGAGAGTAGTCTTGGTAGAAAAGAGATTAAGGGCAACATTAGTGTGGAAAGAAATCTTCGAATCAGAAGGTACATCTACCCCTTTGGCACTTTGTAAACACGTATTGGAAGTCATCTACTGTACTTGGTCGATTCGAGCTTTATACGGAAATGTGTTGTTTATAAAGACTTTAACTCCAAAAGAAATTTTATGCGCAGAGGACATGATGTCGAGACCAATAAAGGTAGCATCAATTGATGAATTAAAAAGCCGAAAGAAGGCTAGGAAGCTTAAGATAAAGGAGCTAGAGGTGGAGGTTCCTGAATTACAACAGGTTGTGTCGACTGGAACTCCCAGGGCTAAAGGGCAGTCGACTGAAATCATTGTCAAATGGGGAAAAAGGAAAGCGGTTGAAAGTGAGGACATTGACAATATAATTGTCAGGATTCCATCAGGGTCGACTGCAATTTCTGACCCATCAAGCCTTGACCCTTTTATCAAGAAGCTTCTGCTGGAAGAGGATGAGCAAAGGCTATCCAAAATAGGCCCCGTCGAGTCAATGAAGAAGGCTGCGGCTCTAAATTACCAAGTAAGAAAGTAAATAAAAGTTTTTTATTATAATTTGTTGAATGGATTCTAATCGAATGCTTTTTTCAGGCAATGGAGTGTAACTTGTTCATGCAACGGTATGTCGAATCAAATCTCAGGAAGCAAAGAGAAATGGAAAAATCATTTGCAAGCAATGAAAAAAGAGATGGTCCAAATGAAGTCGTTTGTAAAAATGAATGAAGAATTGGAAAAGGAGTTGAATGAGGTGAAAGCTACTCTTAAGATGGAGAGGGAAACTTCAGAGGTTACAATTGGAAGTTATAAGGATGCATTTGAAAAATGACGAAGGAGAATGGTGAGTTACTTGAGAACTTGAAGGGATTGCTCTCGAATCTATGATGAAAGAACGAAGTAATCTGATGAAGGATTTCCTTGAAGGGAATACCGCAGCTTGGGAACCAGAGAAATGGATTCAAGAGTATGATCGATTACTGGCAGGAATTTCTTCTTCCAACGAGGGTGATGAGGAAGAGAAAGGTGAAGAAGTCGACTCTAAAGTGGCTGAGAAAGAAATAACTGACGCCAAGGAAGCGGCTGGAGTTCAAGAGATGGACAAGAAGAATGAAGAACTTAGTCGAATGGAGGTTGAGCCGACTGGACAAGTTCAAGAAATTCCTGCGTCTGAAGTTGTTGCTGAACGTATTCCGGAAGAAGCTGCTCCGGAAATTTGAATTTCTTTGTAATTTTAACTTTTTGTTATCGCCTTTTGTAGAACAATTTAATGACTTAATGATATTTTGGGATAATATTTCAAACGGTCCTGTTATTAAGTCGAATCGCAATACATAAAGTAGTAAACCACTTTGAACCTTCAAATTTAAATAAATGCATGCATAAATTACCGGTAAAATCGCTTAAGGTGAATTGCATTCCAACTGTTGTGAATTTGTCTCCCCTCGGTTGTTTGTAATTTGTAAGCTCCGTGTCCAACAACTCTTGTGATGACGTATGGCCCTTCCCAATTTGGCCCCAACTTTCCATCTCCAATTTCTTTTGTATTTTGAAAAACTCTTCGTAGTACCCAATCCTCTTCCTTGAATGTTCTGCTTCTGACATTTTTGTTGAAATATCTGGTCATTCTTTGTCGATGCGCCGCTAGTCGAATGGATGCACGATCCCTCAATTCATCAAATGTTTCAAGGTTCAAATTCATAAGTTGTTGATTCGCATCATCGCTGAGCCATTGGTAACTGGGAGATGGCATGGTTTCTTCAGTTGGTATCACCGCTTCTGTCCGAAATGACAGAGAGAAAGGAGTTTCTCCTGTGGAGGAACGGATAGTCGTCCTATAGGACCATAAAACTCTAGGTAGTTCATCTGCCCAGGCTCATTTTGCTTTTTCTAATCTTTTCTTTAGAGTGTTTAAAATTGTCTTGTTGGAAGACTCGGCTTGACCATTAGCTTGTGGGAAGCGAGGGGTTGAAAAACTTAATTTAATCCCCCAATTTTTGCAGAAGTCTTGGAAATGATTGCTGATAAATTGTGAACCATTATCAGTCACAATCTCTTTGGGAATGCCAAATCGACATATGATGTTTTTCCAAACAAATGATTGAACTTCTTTATCTCGTATCTTGGCGAAAGAGTCTGCCTCAATCCACTTCGAAAAGTAATCCGTTAAAGCCAGCATGTAGACTCGTTGTCCAGGGGCGGTTGGTAGCTTCCCACAATATTCATTCCCCATTTCATGAACGCCATGGGGAGAGAGTGGGATTTAATTTCTCAGGAGGGAGATGTGAAATCGGGGCGAACCTTTGACACTTCTCACATTTCTTCGTATAATTAGCTGAATCAATTCTCATAGTTGG
The DNA here is from genome assembly GCA_019454045.1 of Zanthoxylum bungeanum. Lineage (NCBI taxonomy): Eukaryota > Viridiplantae > Streptophyta > Magnoliopsida > Sapindales > Rutaceae > Zanthoxylum > Zanthoxylum bungeanum. The sequence continues at coordinate 31,029 of SKCR01007839.1, read as the reverse complement.
CCAATAATACCCAGTCGAATGGGCGCGTAAAGCGAGGCTACGTCCTCCAGAATGATTTCCACATTCTCCTTCATGTAATTCTAACAATACATGATGTGCTTGATCATGAGTAAGACATTTTAAGTATGGTCCAGAGAATGACCTTTTCAACAATTGTCCGTTAAATATGGTAAATCTTGCTGCCTGTCTCTGAATCTTTCTTGCTTCAGTTTTGTCTTCTGGAAGTAGTCCATCTTGCAGATATTTCATAAGTGGCGTCATCCATGAGTCGTTTGATGTGATGGTGGTGATCTCCTTGCTATCTTTCCAAATTGCTGGCCAATTCAAATACACTACCGGAATGGATTGTGGTTTATCTCCATGCATTGTTGATCCAAGGGTAGCCAATGCGTCTGCTTGAGTATTCTCGCTTCTCGGAACTGGGTTTAGTAAATTCTTGAAATGTCGACTGGATTTCTTTCACTTTCATTAAGTAGGATGACATTTGAGGATCTCGTGCTTGATATGAACCCTGGAGTTGGTTGATTATCCGTTGAGAGTCTGAAATCACTTATATTCTACTTGCTCCAAGCTCTCTAGCCAAACTGATTCCTGCTATCAATGCCTCATACTCTGCCTCATTGTTTGTAACCCTGAAGCCACATTTAATTGCTTGACGTAGTATATCTCCATCAGGAGTAGTGATCACCACTCCAAGACCGCATCCTTTCTTATTGCTGGAACCGTCGACTACAAGCTTCCAAAGTGATGTGGTCTGGATTGAACTGACTTCTACGTCTTTCGAAACCTTCTGATTGGACTGAAGTCAGCAACAAAGTCAGCCAACGGTTGAGATTTGATTGTTGTTCTGGGCTGGTAAGTGATGTCGTGTTCTCCTACTCGATCGCCCATTTTGTTAATCTTCCAGACAACTCCGGCTTATGAGAATGTTCCTTAGGGGGTACTCCGAATAAACTGTGATTGGGTGCCCTTGAAAGTAGGGTCGTAGTTTCCTTGCTGACATTACCAAAGCCAATACCAGTTTTTCCAAATGTGGGTAACGTGATTCCGCATCGAGCAATGCCTTGCTTACGTAGTAAACTGGAAGTTAGGTACTGTTTTCTTCTCTAATCAGGACTGCGCTCACGGCTTGATCTGGGACTCCTAAGTACAGGAAAAGCCTTTCGTTGTCGACTGGTTTTGACAACAAAGGTGGTGGCGTTAAGTACCGCTTGAGTTCTTTAAGAGCTTCTTCGCAGGCTGGAGTCCATTCAAAGTTTTTTGCTTTCTTAATGGCTGAGAAGAACATAAAAGTCTTGTCCGTCGACTTAGAGATGAATCTGTTTAAAGCTGCAATTCTTCCTGCTAGTCGCATGACATCTTTTGGGCAGGTAGGGGAGGGAATTTCAAGTACGGATTTGATTTGATCTGGATTTGCTTCAATGCCTCGTCGCGTGACAACGTATCCCAAGAACTTCCCAGAGGCTACTCCAAATGCACATTTTGTTGGGTTCAACTTCATTCCATACTTATTCATTATGTTGAATGCTTCTTCCAAGTGCTGCAGATGCTAATCAGATTTTGAAGATTTCACCAGCATGTCGTCTACATAAACTTCCATTGTTTTCCCAATCTGTTGAGAGAACATCTTGTTGACCATTCTTTGGTACGTAGCTCCCGCATTTTTGAGGCCGAAGGGCATTACTTTGTAACAAAAAATGCCTTTATTGGTCACAAAGGCTGTCTTCTCTTGGTCGTCTGAATGCATAAGGATTTGGTTGTATCCATAATATGCATCCATGAAACTTAACAATTCATGTCCGGCTGTAGCATCAACCATTTGATCGATATGTGACAATGGGAATGAATCCTTCGGGCATGCTTTGTTTAGGTCTGTGAAGTCAATACAAACTCTCCACTTTCCATTTTTCTTTCGTACTACCACCATATTGGCTAACCAGTCTGGGAACTGCACCTCCTTAATGACACCATTTTTTAACAATTTTTGGATTTCTTCATCAATGATTTGATTCCTCTCCGGGGCGAACTTCCTTCTTTTTTGCCGGACAGGAGGGTAGTCTGGATCTACATGGAGTTGATGGGTGATCAACCCAGGGTCTATCCCTGTCATATCTTCATGCGACCATGCGAATCGGTCGTGCTGTTTTCGTAAAAATTCAATCAAGTCTGCTCGTAGCTTGTGATCCAAATTTGCTCCTATTTGAGTTTTGTGATTTGTATGTTCGGAATGAATTTGGACCTCATCCAGTTCTTCAATACTTGGAAGTGTAGGCTCCAAAAAATGAGGTTCGTTCTGTAATTGCTATACTGAATGGATCTTGGCTTTCATTGTCGTCTGGTAGCATCCTCTCGAAGCAGTCCTGTCACCCCTTATTTCCTGGATCCCCCACTTCGTAGGAAACTTTAGAATTTGATGATAAATGGATGATACAACCCTCATTTCATGAATCCATGGCCTACCAATGATAAGATTGTAGGCTGAAGGACAATCCAGGACTAGGAAAGTAGTCATTTGGTTGATTCCTCCTGCATAGACTGGAAGACTTATTTCTCCCAAAGTAAATTTCTGCTCACCACTGAACCCGATTAACACTGTTATTCGTTTGTTAACTTTCTCCAGTTCAGCTCCCATATCCGCTAAGGCGGTTGCAAAGATGATGTTGGTTGAAGATCCCGTATCTACAAGAATCCGCTTGACCATAAAATTTGCCACTTGTAGGGAGATCATTAATGCGTCATGATGAGGGTTCATGCTTCCGGAATTGCTGTCGTCTGGAAACTCCATCATCAGGTTTGTAAACTTCTTCTCTATGGACATTGTGGAATGATGAATGTTTGACATGATAGCCCTGACATGTCGTTTGGCCGCTGAATATGAAACTCCGCTGATCTCCGATCCTCCTGAAATGAAATTCACTGTATTGTCGATTGGTGGAGGTGGTATTGGTGCCTCTTCATGTCCATCCCTCTCACTTCTCTGAGCTAAGGTAGCTTTCCCTTTCTCTGTAAGTAAATCCCTTAGATACTCTTTGTTCAGCAGCTCGAGGACTTCTAATCTCAATGCCACACATTCAGCCGTTGTATGGACGTAGTCTCGATGGAATTCACACCATTTACTTGTGTCTTTCTTTTTGAAGCTTTCTCTGTTTCGTGGAGGCCATCTTACTTCATTTCTCATCTTTTTCAGTACCAAAACTAATTCTCCTGGAGAAATAGAAAAATTGTAATCTGGGAGTCTTGGCTTTTCCACCAGAACTCCTTCATGGGCTTTGTATGGTAGAGGTCTTCGATCAAAGTCTCTTCGGAGGGGCTGATGTTCTTTCCTTGGGTGACTCCTCTTCTCTGAATGATGTCTAGGTGTCATTCTTGCAAATTCTTTATGTCGTTGGGAAGTATGAGGCGTTGTTTCATTCTGCACATTGGAGGAATTATCTTTCCTTTTATTCATCTCTCTTCTTCCCATCTGATTTCGACTTGAGCTCGTGCCATGGCCTGGTCCATCGTGTAGCATCAAAATTGGTTAACTTTTTATAGAGTCCGCTATCACAAAGTAACCCGTTTCTGAAAGCTTCCACAACTGTCGGCTGATGTAGATGTGGAATTTTTATCCTCTCCTTGTTGAAGCGGGTCACGTAGCTTCACAAGGATTATCCCCTCCGTTGCTGGATGGTCCTTAGGTCGTCAGTAGTTTTTTCAAGTTTGCAAGAGCTGGCGAAATGCTCCACAAATTTGTCTGCTAACTGTTGATAGGACTTGATGGATCTGTATGGTAGGTTCATGAACCATGTAAGGGCAGGGCCTCCCAAAGTTTCTCCAAATCCTCTACACATACCAGCTTCCCATTGAAGATGAGCTAAGCCAGTTGACATCATTTTGTATTTGTAATGGATGACATGGTCGTCTGGGTCAGTGGATCCATCATATAGTTTCATGTCTGGTGGGCTGAACTTCCGTGGTAACTCAACGGATGTGATGATCTCCGTGAAGGGGGTGTCAGAAATGGTTCCAGGTCTACTATTCTTTATTGGTAGTTTCACTCTTGGTAGGCTGGACATAATCGCTTCTTTAAATTCCTTCATTTCCCTTCTCATAGCGATGGCAGCTTGTTGAGCTTGGTTGATTGGAGAATTTGGCAGGTCCCTCTGGTCCTCACCATTTGATGGAATGTTATCTGTTGTTTCGTTGAATGCTCCCAAGAGATTAGCTAGAGTGATACGGTTATTGGGCTGATCTGAGGTATCATGATGCCGGGATGGTGATGAAACTAACTCCAACTGTTTCTGAAGGTTCGTGTTGGAATTACGTATGGTTAGATTTTCCTCTTCCAAAGCTTTCAATCTTTCCTGTAGCATGGCCATTTGTGATGCCACTGGATCAAGTGTATGTTCATTGCTTGAAGCCATGAGTGACTAAGCTGTGAGTGTTGTTAGAATACAAAATCTTCGTCTGTAAATTATCGCTAGGGCCCCACGGTGGGCGCCAAATTGTGGATGCTGGAATTCGGCCGAGGTCCACAATCAGAATTTATAAGTTGGGGGCACTAGCGATCCTACAAAACAAAGAAGAATGAATGGGAGTAGACTGCCCACCGGTGTGGTAGGTACCGGGGACACTCCAACGCCCAAGTCAGTAGTATGAAATGATCAGTAAATATGTAAAAAAAAGTGAAGTTGAGGTTTATTACTGCCTCAAATTTATTTGGGTGGCCGTGAGGGCGATGACAAATGCTTTTAGAAATGGGAAATAGAACTAGCATCTGAATATAAGATGTATCAGACTTGGATGAAAGAAGTGAAGCTCTGCCCTTATTTCTCGAATTTCGTTCCTATTTATAGATGAAAATTATCATCCTTGGCAGCTGGCGTAAGTCCCACCACGTGCCTTATGCATTTGATAGAAAGTCTGAGCAGGTGGGAATAAGTTTTGTGTCGGGAAAAGTAGGAGAATAGTAGTTGATATAATTAGGGGGTTTTGTATTTAAGCTTATGACTTAATTGTAATACAATAATACAGAAATCTTTTAGGCCTAGTCTTTATTTTCGGGCTTTGTATACTATTTGGGCTTTAAGGTAAAAGACGGTTTTATCCTTGGCCCAATTTTGGTCCAAACTGTAGATAGCATATCCAATGAAGCTTTGAATAATTTGGCGTGGAGTTCACCATTTTGATTCAAGATGCAACCCCAATGTATGGGTTTGGGGGTGCAACGGTTGTTCCACTGGGTCAGGTGCAGCTAATAACGACCATTGGAATAGCCCTCCATATCCGGATTATAATGATGGATTTTGTTGGGGTCGGACGCAGCGGAAGACGCGGTTCAGGCGAAATCGTAGTTTAAAATTTTTAAACTTACCGAATAAATTATTCAATATCCTATATGAATAATTCATTCATATTTCACATAAAAATATTATATTTGTTATCAACTAATAATATAAATAATTTAGAAAATATCGCGAAATTTTTACGAAAATGATTTTCCATAAAATGGCATAAAATGTGTTTTTGCCCGAAACGACCAACCAATACACATTGGGCTGCCTTGGTCAGCCCCAATAGTACCTGAGCAGTTGATGAGGTGCCCAACCAGCGACCAATTCACTATTTGGAGAGTCGTTACCCGGTAAGCCCGAAACTCACCCGGTAACGTCATTTTTCATCATTTTCACATATTTTTACTCCGAAATAATTTCCGCCAATTATGTCAATGCCCAATGCACATCCAATATATTCAAATAACATATTTTTCATCAAAAATTTTCCAGAATTTCCAGATCTGATTTGGATGCAAAAATAATCATTTTTCATGGTTTAAATCTAATTTTCTCAACATTAATCATATTAATATTTACACCAATCAAAGCCACTACCAATGAAGCACTTAAGAACACTTATAGGTATTACAAGAGTGGTCATAACACTCTAAAATGGCAACAAGTCATTATATGATAAAATTGAATTAATATTACACTAATATTATTCAATCTAACTTCACACATGCATCTACCCTCTCAAATCAGCATCCAAATCAAAAAGTCCCAAAATATAAGAAAGAAATAATCCATAGAACAATTTTTAATACTCAAGAACAATAATTTTTTTTTTATAAGCTTAAGAATATTAAAGATTACCTTACAATCTCCCAATTTTCTTAAGTTTTCTTCTTGATTCGATCATTTTCTCTCAAGTTTCTCTCAATATATATTTTGGAAGCTTTATTTTGAGAGATTTTTTACCATGGCTAGATTATTAAAGAGAAAAAATAATTGTTCACTTTATATACTAGGGTGGCCGAAAAATGGGGGGCAAAATGATCATTTGAAATTTCATTTAATCAAATTAAAGAATTCAAATTCAATTTGATAACATTTATCTTAAATGTAAATAAGTCAAACTTTTACACTATAATCATTTCCTATAACAAATATCACATTAGATATTTATATTAAAAAGTAAATATCTAATGTGATATTTGTTATAGGAAATGATTATAGTGTAAAAGTTTGACTTATTTACATTTAAGATAAAGGTCATCAAATTGAATTTGGATTCTTTAATTTGATTAAATGAAATTTCAAATGACCATTTTGCTAAATAATTACTTAAATATAAATATCTAAATATATGTATCATATTTACTTTAAATAATATAAATACATATATTTATGATATATGTCAAATATCTTATTTGACAATTAATAATATGTATTTAATAAAATCACATATTAAATACAAATACACATTAATTATGAAATGACAGAAATGCCTCTTATGCCTGTATTTATCATTTAACCCTTAATGATTCAAATTAACTTATTTAATCCGATAAAGTATTATGAATAATCTGTATTATTCATAACGTGTTGTCCAAGTGCTCAACAAGTCTACTTCATATTGTGGGACTCTTTAAGTTTAGCTTTATCTCTCACGGAATCAAATTTCGTATCCATAATTCACCCACTTGTAAATTATGACGACCACATATAATCTCGCTAAAGTATGCAAGTCGAAGTCATTGCATACGTATAATACCTATGTCACAGGCTATCAATATTATATCGGGGATATAGATATGAACATCAAATCCCTAAGGTATTATATAGTCGACTTTGAAATTTACGATATCTAAATAATACTCGGAACTCGCTTCCGAAGTATACCACAGCTATGAATTTACTAGATCGCAAACACGTACATGATACCTATGCCATGTACACATGAGTGACAAATTCTATTTGATACTCACATGATATCATGAACATGAGTCAACACCCAACGAGCAGACGACGGTCTGATCTAAATAGATCGGTGACATGACTGCCATCAAAGTGTGAAGGATGTCTCATATATCCACAGTGGTATCTAAAGTTGAAGGACCACTATGCTACTCGATTGGAGAAGATTCCTATAGACGTTGGTGTACCGTATATTAGGAAATCTTTGATGAGTCATTCGGTGTTGATCAAATAAATACCTACAAGTCTATAAGTGTGCTGGCTTAGAATTTGGAGATTTACCCGAGGACAAGAATGAGGCAAGAATTATCAGAGTGCACGATTTTGCCTGACAGAAGGGGTTCTGTACAACGGGGGCTACACGATGCCTATTTGAGGTGTCTTGGACCCGATGAGGCAAATCACGTGCTTAAGGAAATTTATGAAGGAACCTGCGGAAGCCACTTTGGTGGGAAATCAATGGCCCACAAAGAACTCGTGTAATTTTTTTTCTAGATGACAATGTATCATAATGGGTTCAGAGTGGCTCGAGCATGTGATGGGTGTCATAGGAATGCTAATGTACCTTACCGACCACCCGAACGACTAACCACCTTATCGAGCCCTTCGACGTTTGCCCAGTGGGGGTTGGATCCCATTGGACCTATGCCAACGGGTCGGGGACAGGCCAAGTTTGCTATCATAGCAGTCCACTATTTCACCAATTGGGTAGAGGCTGAGCCGCTGTCTACTATAACTGAGAGAAAGTCACAAGTTTTAGGAAAAAGAATATTGTATGCTGATTCAGCATTCTCAGGTTCAAGAAGCTTTGTGAAGATCTCCAATTGCTTTGAGATTTACATCACCCACTCACCTAAAATCAAATGGACAAGTAGAAGCAGCGAACAAATCCATTAATAACAATCTGAAGGCGAGACTCTGGTCATGTCAGGGTTTATGGGTTGAAGAACTTTTAAAAGTCCTATATGAATATCCGATAACTTATAAAGACTCCATATGGGAAACTCCATTCTCATTAGCTTACGGATATGAAGCAGGGATTCCAACAGAGATCGTAATGACGGATCATTGGGTCCATCATTTTATAAAAGGAAAAAATAAACTCCTCCTCAAGTACCACATTGATCTGATCGGGGAGAAAAGAGAGAGGTCGATGCTCAGAATGGCAACATATCGGCAAAGGATGGCCCGTTTCTATAATAAGAGAGTCCGGGTACGGACCTTTCATCCCGAAGACTTGGTCCTGAGGCGGATCAACCTGAATACAAGAAAGCCCGAAGAAGGCTCCCTGGGGCCAAATGAGAAGGACCTTATAGGGTTTCCGAGGTCATCAAGTCGGGTTCCTATTACTTGGAACAGTTTGACGGAACTTGACTCAAGAAGTCTTGGAATGCATAAATATTGAGAAGGTATTTTCAATAGAGCCTTTCTTAAAATGGCACTTAAAGAGTTGTAATAATGACAGTAGATCCCAATAATATAGATAAGGCTTTCCCTTTATAAATAAAAACATGTTCACATATGCATGTTTATTATTTGAATGGGAAAGACTTGTTTAATATTCTTGTGAAATACTCTTGATCGGAAGACAAAAAAGGGTGCGAGACAGATGGGAAAAGCGTGCACCCCCGTGGAACGTCAATCCCTGGTGTTATTATCAAACCCTCGGGCTGGAACGTTAATGCCAAATGGCTTGCACCTTTGGGGAATAGAGCAAGAAGACATGCGGGGCATTTGGCACCTCAGGGTCACATAGCACGTTCAATGATAGAGTTCACGTGACGTTTGCCACCCTCATATAACCATAGCATGTATGGATTGAAGACAACTATGAGAAACTACGGCATCCTTGGGTTTTACATGGCATGGGGAGGAATATTTCCCCATAGCATTTTTCGTCCATGAGAGTTGGATTTGCATAGCACGGGGAGAGCCCACAGGCCTTCCTGGCATTTGTAGCCTTGGGATGTGCCTAGCACGGGCAAGGGAAATGCCTTTGTGGCGTTGTCCATCCCTTTCCGAATCCGTAGAAGCATAGCATAAGAAAGACTGTGAGGTCTATGTGGCATTTGTAGACTCGAGGTTCGCCTAGCATGAGGAAAATTCCCCACGGCGTTAGTTGTCCCCTGATCTGTACCTCAATTCACCGGGACGTCTGAATTATAAGATTCAGAAGTTTTATTTTAAGTAATATGGGGCAGAACGCTGCCTCGGTTACCTTAATATTCTTGGGTCGGTACGGTATATGTGATACGTCACCTGTTACATTTGTCAATTTTTGTTTTGATTTTATGTAACATGATATGAGACGCCATTACCAATGATTGCGGTTGGTCGGAGGTTGAAAATCTTCCCTCAGTCTTTCTTGATTGTGATTATAATGGCTCGATGCTGCATTCATTCCGTCGAGGCCACGTATTTGAATGGTTCAAGGAGAGATCATTCCCTTATCGCTAGATTTATTATCGGCTCGGGGTCGGGTACGTCCCACTGATGCCTTATTATGCTCATTGGCATGGGGTCGGAGTTTCTCCCCATAGTCTTATTTGAATGGCACTAGGAGGGATCATTCCCTTATAGCTAGATTTATTATAGGTTTGAGGTCGGGTACGTCCCACCGAGGCCTTGTTATGCTTATTGGCATGGGGTCGAAGTTTCTCCCCCATGGCCTTATTTGAATGGCAAAATGAGGGATCAATTCTATATGGCCAGATTTATTTTCAGCTCGAGGTATGATACGTTTCACCGAGGCCTTATTATGCTCATTGTCATGGGGTCAGAGTTTCTCCCTCATGGCTTTATTTGAATGGCACAATGAGGGAACATTCCCTTGCGTCCAGATTTATTATTGGCTCGGGGTTGAGAACGTCCCACTGAGGCCTTATTATGCTCATTGGCATGAGGTCAGAGTTTCTCCCTCATGGCCTTATTTGAATGACATGAGAAGAGATAATTCCCTTGTGGCCGGATATGTGTTGACTCGGGGTCAAGTTTGTCTCATCGAGACCCTATTGAGTCAGTATAGAGTTGCGGTATCTTCATGGACCTACTAAAACAAAGATGCAACGATGGATCTGAGGTGCCTCAGGGTCAACATCCCATATGATTCTGGTTGGCTTAGAAATTATAGAAGATGGTCAAGAGTTGAAAGTACTCAGTACTGAAAAATCCTTTTGAAAGGCTCATAATCTTCTAAGTATAAGGGAAAATGCATCATGACTTCAGATTTGTGGTACATTGTCTTATAGGCCCGTTGATGTGCTCGGACATATGTGTTCATGCTTAGAGTGAGGTTCCTTAGGGGATCGTTTAAATGAACTAATTTGGCTGTATTTACTAAGTTTTGATTAAGGTTGATTGTGCCAGTTCAACCTATTGCTAAGTGATAAAGTGAAAGTTTCCTCGGATCAGGTCTCTACTCAGTGTGTGATTTGGTGTGGAAATAAAGTACGCAAGTATACAACTTTTTTTTCTTTCATCAAATTTGAAATTTATACAATGGGGCTCCATTAGTATTACCCACAAAAATAAAAAGAAGAAGAATTATAATGAAGAAGGGTCATGAACACTTTCAGGAGGGGCATGAGGAACAACAATGGAAGACGAGGTGCCACGATTGTCTTCTTGAGCAGGAGGCACCGTGGAAAGAGGAACTAGGTCGAGAATGGCTTTAGTTTCCTCTTGAGTCGTGTCAATGGCTTGTTCATGGGACATTTCCCATTTGGAGACTTGTAAAATCTTTTGAAATACCCCCAAGTCCAGGTCAGGATATACCATCTCGATCAGCTCGATGGACTCTTTCAGTCATTTAATCTTGGCATCCACATTGGTGCTCTCAAGACGGCCGGAGAGGTCAGCTTGTAGATTTTTCAGATATTCCTGGGACTTGGCCAGCTCGTCCTTAGTCTTGTTTAGTTCATATATGGCCTTTTTGAGATCGCCTTTTTTTCTTGAAGCTTGCTCTCGGCTATAACAGCTCTGGCCTACTTTAGTTTTAACTATATCTTCTTTGAAGTGGCCTTAGTCCTAGCCTCGTCTCTCTCATTTTTCATGATATCTGAAGCATGGTGAGGGGACCTGATCTCAGTTTTGGCCTCGTTCAGCTTCCTATTCAGCTCGTGCTCTCTCTCGGTCAATTGGATTTGGAACATTTAGGCCTGACCGCCTTCTGAAAGGGTGCTCACCAACACGTCCATGTTTGTAGCCAAAAGGTAGGCCAGCTACGCATTCAAAGATCTGTCTGACTCAATAGTAACCAAGTAGTGTTATTGAAGTAATTAAAGAAAAAATGGCAAGTTTTCAACAGTTATCTTCTCCTGAAAGCGGCTAGCTTTGCCAAGAATGTCTTCGGGGGAGAGACTTTCGTAGGCCATGGCTTGATTGATAATTTCGTGTTCTGCCAAGTAATTGATTGTTGGTAGAAGTTGAGATATGCCTCTACTCACATTCTCTAGGAAGTCCTCCATCCCCAAAGTTGGGATCGCCTCATTTTCCAAGGCAGAAGCAGCCGGAGCCTTACTTCTCCCAGCCTTGGCCTTTTTTCGAAGGGCCCTCTCGGCACTCTCTTCAGAAGCCTCACCCCCGACTTGGTGAAGGCGTCCATTTGAGGGCTGGGAGCTGGTGTTTGTGATTAGCTCGGTGGGGATATGTTGGTGGTTTGGGTAGTAGGGACCAATGTATGCATCGGTGTCTTTTGTTTGGCATATGGTGGAATTGGAGTGGTGAATCATGAGCGGGCGCTGCTTAACCCACCACGGGTAGAACACATGGCCTCCCTGGAGACTTGCGAAGGAGTCTTTCAAAACATGCCTGTAATAAAATATACAAGTGTCAGATGGTTGAGAGAGGTAAAGGAACAAGTCGGAAAATAATAAAGAAGTAGGCATGACAAAACAATGGTAGACACCAAATCAAGAAATAGATTAGAGGGTCAGTATTTACCAGTTTGTTTCGACTAGGGTGGTGGAGTGCTCGGGGTTAGACCCGAATTCAGCGAAAGAGAAATGGTGGACGAGATCTCTGTAATGACCTCCGTACTGGGATGGATGTTTCATTCTAGCTCGGACTTCATGACGAACTTTTGGTGGATTGCCCTAGCAAGCTATAAGGGGTTCAGAATTGTTAGTAAAAATCTGAGTTCTAATGGAAAGGAAAAGAAGAATATGGAGGACCAGTCGTTACCTCCAACTTTGAAGACATTCGGCACTTGATGTCCCATCCGAGATTTCCAACATCTATCCCATGGCCCCCCCGGCCCAAAATCATTTGGTGGTCGGGAGGTTGGTAATTATGTGTGGGGCCCCAACGTATGTAGAGAGGTAATACCAACCCATGTATTCTTTGGGATTGGCATTCATTCGGTGTAATTGACCGGTGTAAACACACACGTATAACGAAAGCGCACGTATCGTTCAAGTAGTATAAAAATATCGATCCCACGAGGACTTAATTCCTACTTTTGTTATTAATTGTTGAATATATTTATTTACAAATATCTAATTAAATGGAGAAGAGAATGATTGTTTGATTGGTTGAATGTGGTTTTCCTTAATTAAAATAAATAAAATAAACAAAAGAAAATACTAAGGAAAATAACAAAAGATACAAAGATCTAGGGTTGTGAATCTTTCTAATATCTTTTAAAAGAAGAAGTGATTATTTTATGTTTGTGTAATAAATTGGTTTACTAACCTGGAACACGAAATTATGCGAAAGCCTCTGTCGATGGTCAGACGTAAATACCCAGTTTAACCCAATTGAACCATATGTCTATGTCAACCAAATTATCTGGATTCATTAAGTTTAAGTTCCAATTATGGCTACCCCCGCCCGACAGGTATATGTCTATCCTGTAAGGAAATCTATTAAAGGGTTATCTATCCTAAAGGAAGATTGTGGGCTATTAAGTCTAAGGCTGAAACCTAAAATTCCTTTGTCAAGTTTATTTTAGATTTACCACATCAATCTTATTGGTGATCAGACAACAAAAAGCATTAAGCTTAATACTTAATAAGTAAACCTTTAATTACCCAAACTATAAAATAACCCCTTATAAACCGGTGATATTAGAATTCTTCACAACCCTGGATAACTAACTTAGTTACGACACATAACTAGGGCTAGTAAAAACTTAAATAAATAAAAGACATAAAGTAAAATGCTGAAAAGAAATTGCTGAAAAGTAAATGACGGAAAGTAAAATGCTGAAATTAAATAGTGAAAAGTAAATACTGAAAGTAAATTACTGAAAAGTAAAATGCTGAAAATAAATTGCCGAAAGGAAAATAAAGTAAAAGTACAATAAAAGAAAATGTTGAGGTAAAAGGATCCACTTTTATTACTTCTATTTTAGATATCTCCCTTAATATAATATATTAATTTTGCATGATAATTACCAACCAGCCATATAGACGATATCCAGATTAAGTCAAATTAATAATTAATTACCAACCGACCAATCAGGCGGTATCCAGTTTAGTCAGGTTAAAACCAATTTAAATAATTACCAACCGACCAATATGGCGGTATCCTCGTTAAGTCAGGTTTTAACTAGTTTATATATTATAATTAAGGGAGATTAATCTAAATATTAGTAATAAAAGTTTTACCTTTTACCCCAGCAAAGGGGAGTCACCTCCTCATTACTGAAAAGTAAAAACTGAAAATTAAAGAAAGAAAAGTATTGTGCGTAAAAGTAAATTGCGGAAAGTAAAAACTGAAAAGTAAAGAAAAGAAAGTGCGAAAGCGGAAATTAATTACTGAAAGCTGTAAATAAACAAACAAGATACAATCTTCTTAGTATTCTTAAGGAATTCCTTAGAAGAAATTATGAATTTTACAAATGAAATGACTTGGTATTTATAGGCAAAATTTTGCCTCCATCAAATCATCCATCAAATTCTCCACCAAATCCATTATTAATTTCTCCACTAATTACTCCACCAAATCCATTATTAATTGTTCCACTAATTTCTTATCATGTTTGGTGATGATTTGATGATTTTATTATTTATTTATTATTTTTTTTTTTCTTTGAAAATGATTGAAAATGACTTTAATAATTACACACAACACACTTCTGGATGGTTCATCAATTTCGGTCATGAAATCTTCATAATTCGAAAATATTTTGTCTTCCAAAGTTGTAGATCTTTGAGTCTTCTTTAATCTGGCACTTTAATCACCTCAATCCGATATCAGAGTAAAAGGTTACGCTCAAAATACGAAAGATGTGCAAAACTGGAATTTCCAAAACTGCACTTTGTCAAAAACGCCCTTTCAAGTTTCCAATCTCCAAAATTAAAATATCAAGCACAATTTTTGCCCTTATTTGATGATTTCATTGTGTCCCAATATTATTTTATCTGCAAAATAAATTAAACCACATCAAAACGTTCATCAAACCCGAGAAACTAAACAAAATATTAAGTAAAAAGGGCGGTAAATATTGATATATTTTCCGCTCATCACACCCTAAAACCTAACATTTGCTAGTCCTCGAGCAAAACAACAAAATAAAATATAAGAAACAATTAAAATTAAACTAAGCCACTTTCGTAGGGATCACGGTTGCATTTAGCATATGCAACAAGCCTTTAAACCCATAGGTGTCCCTAGTGGACGAGTTATAGTCTCGTGAGGGCTTACAGCAACGATACCCACAAACATTTTACAAAAGTAAAAAAAAAAAAAAAAAACTAATGCACACAAAAGCAAAAAGGCAAGAGAAAAGATAATAAAGAAGTTAGTGACTAATCAGGTGAAACTTCTACTCCAAGTTACTAGTTGTTTTCTTTCTTTCTAAATTACTGAATAAGTAAATTCTCCGATTATATTTACCATTCTCCATATGCACAGCCGACAAAATATTAATCAACTCATTTTTGCCCACAACAGTCACAAGTGCAATTGATAAGAGAGTAATATTTGTGTCCTAAAGGTTTATCAGAATTCACACTTTTTTGCAGCAATGAAATAATTTTTTCTGATTTTTTCTGATTTTTTCATTGATTTTTGATTTTTTTTTTTATTTATAACAATATCTTCCGTCTATGTAGCGAGTGTTGGGTCGGTGGCTCCCAAACCAGTTGGCTTTAGGGCACCAGGTGTTAAGACACCCCTACAGACTTAATTACTCAGACTTCAGATATATATATATTTGCAGCATCTTTGATCCATGTAGCGAGCTTTGGGCCAGCGACTCCCAAACCAGTTGGTTTTAGGGCACTAGGTGTTAAAACACCCTTACAGACTTAATAACTCGGATCTCAGATTTTTTTTTTACTCGATTGCTTTTTGAGATGCTTCATCCAATTAAACTAGAGCACTGAATATTACAAACTTTTCAATTTTAGCTCATGTTCGTGTGTTTCTATGTATGTTGATAATACCTGTCAACTGAGCATATGAAGATCCATTTTAGTCCGTTTTATGGAGAATTTACAAATTAAATAATTTAAAATGAAATAAACAAAAATTAACTTGTTTCGAAATAGGTTTGAAATACGTCTCAGGAGTGGAAACTCCTTACTCAGCTATCTCTTACCAATTTCACATTTTTAGTCAAAATAAAAACACAAAATATTTTTGTAATTTTTGAAAATTTTTCAATTTTTTTGTATTTTTCGAAAAATTTTGAACTAAAAATAGAAACAACACACAACTAAAAACAAGGTACTGATCAACTAATTCTCTCCCCCAAACCTAAATGAGACATTGTCCCCAATGTCTTATACATTAGAAGAAGAGTTTAGAAGATAATACCTGGTTAGTTGAAATTCTAGGAAATTAAAGGTTAAGATCCAGATTAATCCGACGCCTCTTACCACGATCGTCTTCAGACCAATTTATCTTTGAAAGGATAGGGTCAACTTGTGGTTCATAGGCTACGAGTTGGTCAATTAGATCCGGAGCTGTTCTGGCAGTGAAGATGAGTTCTTTTAAAGGTTTTGACACGAACCCATTTCTTCAAGCATCATTAAGAAACACACAAAGAAAATCATAAAATCCATCAACGTTGTACTGCCCAATTGGTTTCTGGTGTATGTTCAGGTTCGCCCAAGATAGCACAATAAAAATTTCCTTCAATGTGCCCAAGCCACATGGCAAAGCAATAAAAATATCAGCACGGTTAATCATTTCTACCAATCGTTCAGATATACCTGGCACGATCAGTTCCTCTCCGTTTGATGGTCCAATAAGATTTGCTTTTGCCAAGGGTTTTGAGATGATTCTAAAAACGTGACTGCCTTCTTCCTGTACGGCCTTTGAAACGATCCCCATTAGTCCAAGATTGCCTCCGCCATATACTAAGTGCATATTCCTTGCAGCTAAGACTCGACCCAATTCTTGTGCTGCTTCTACGTATTGTGGCTTAACACCAACACTACTACCGCAAAACACACATATGTTTTCAACTCGTCTTCTTGAAGTGGCTTCCATTTTTTATGTATTCTTTATCAACTCTAGATGCCTTCAAAAGTGCAATGACAGGCTGAATTTATAGTACCTGAAAAAGGGTGAGTAATAATAGCACTAGTATCTTCCAAAGGACGATTGTTAGCTAAATAATAAAAGAAATCATGAAAGGTCAAAAAGTTTGGATCCTGTCTACGAAAATAAAGATAATTACAACAGAAAAGCGAATCAAAGCAATAATTAAGGCAACATAATTGTGTACGCAATACGCCACTCGTTTGGTATATAAATTCATTAGGATGCGTCTCAAGATTTCATTCCTTACTCAGCCATCGCTAATGAATTGGTTCTCATCTTTGTGATTTCCAAACATCATTCCGTCTGTCTTAAAATGCTCCGTTTGTGTTTTTTCCTACAAAAATAACACACAAAATTAAAAACTCTACAACATGTATACACAAAATATAAAAACAGAAATTACAACAAATTGCATGGGTTGCCTCCCTGCTATAGTTAAATTTTTTGTCTTCAGCCAGACGTGACTGAAATTCATCTGTTAAGGAGGTTTCAATATCGTTTTGGATGTCCGATTAAAGACAATCCTGTGAGCGTTGCTTTTGAAAGGTCTATTCCAACGGTAAAGTGGCAGAAAGAGTTTTGTCCTATTCAGTACTTGTGCCACCTTTTTAACCTTTGTTGCTATAGTGGTTCCTGAAAAGAAAGAATTAAAATCAGGAGGTCTCGTATGGTGCTTGACTTTGAATTAAAGTTCCATTCTGTCAAGCTTCTGGGTGATATCTTTGATTAGTACTCCCCAAAACAGTGATGTTTCTTCTGAATGCTCTGGATCTTTAATAAGTTTAGACATTTGCTCCTCCATTTGCTCTGCTTCTTGCTCCACTTTTTCTTCACAGATGTATTTGAAAATTTATGCATTCAATTCTTCATCTGTCATCTGTGAAATACATGCTTCAAAATTATCAACTTGAGGATGAAAAGAAATGTCAGATTTTAGGTCTTCATCCTCTGATCTGGGCGAAATGATTGGCTCAGGTAGATCTTCTTCAAACATCAGTGCAAAATAGTCTCCAAGATCTTCATTTTGAGAATACCGAATTCCATCTTCAAGTGTTTGTGTAGTTGGTACAAATAGCTCAGCTTCATCCTCGTCAGAATCTGAATAATAAAAATCAAATTGAGACTTCGCTAGTTTGGGTTCCCGAACTGATACCTCTGGTTGTTGATACTGCTCAGCCTCCTCCTCTGTTAAGGTGTCATCGTGAAATGTTTGGTCATCTGAAAATACTTTTTGAGGTATAAAGTTCTGGTTTTCTGTTAATTGTCTGATCTGATCTATCATTCTCTGTATGGATTCTGTTTGACTCTGAATACTTTCGAGTTGATTCTGGAATGTTTCAAGCATTGTATCCAACTTTTCATCTCGTTTCTTGAACAAATCTTTGAGCATGTCAATCATCTGATCTTCTTCTGATTGTTGATGAAGATCATTGTAGGTGGGTGGTGGATAAGATGGAAAATGTGGTTCTGTGAAATGTGATGGCTCGTCATACAATGAAGGATCTTGATAGCTTTGCCACCCTGGATGGTAGTTGTATTCGCAATAATCTATAGGGTGGTTACCATTACATATGTCATATCTCCCCATTGAGCAAATGTGGTATTGCTTGGTTCTGGCATCCAGTGATAATTGTTGGGCTGGACAACAGGCCTTAGAAAACCGGACTGTTGCTCCCAGATTTGGGGTGTATCTTTTAGTAAAGCACGTGATCTCTCAATCTCCCAATAATGTTCCATTTTTTCAATCACCTGAAAATACAATAAAGAAATAAATATTATAGATAAAGAAAATTAGAAAGCTTCAAAATTAATAACTCAAGAAAAATAAGTCTCCGGCAACGATGCCAAAAACTTGACCGGCGTAAACACACACGTATAACGCAAGCGCACGTATCGTTCAAGTAGTATAAAAATATCGATCACACGGGGACTTAATTCCTACTTTTGTTATTAATTGTTGAATATATTTATTTACAAATATCTAATTAAATGGAGAAGAGAATGATTGTTTTATTGGTTGAATGTGGTTTTCCTTAATTAAAATAAATAAAATAAACAAAAGAAAATACTAAGGAAAATAAAAAAAAAGACACAAAGATCTAGGGTTGTGAATCTTTCAAATATCTTTTAAAAGATGAAGTGATTATTTTATGTTTGTGTAATAAATTGGTTTACTAACCTGGAACACGAAATTATGCGAAAGCCTCTGTCGATGGTCAGACGTAAATACCCAGTTTAACCCAATTGAACCATATGTCTATGTCAACCAAATTATCTGGATTCATTAAGTTTAAGTTCCAATTATGGCTACCCCCGCCCGACAGGTATATGTCTATCCTGTAAGGAAATCTATTAAAGGGTTATCTATCCTCAAGGAAGATCGTGGGCTATTAAGTCTAAGGCTGAAACCTAAAATTCCTTTGTCAAATTTATTTTAGATTTACCACATCAGTCTTATTGGTGATCAGACAACAAGAAGCATTAAGCTTAATACTTGATAAGTAAACCTTTAAATTACCCAAACTATAAAATAACCCCTTATAAACCGGTGATATTAGAATTCTTCACAACCCTGGATAACTAACTTAGTTACGACACATAACTAGGGCTAGTAAAAACTTAAATAAAATAAAAGACATAAAGTAAAATGCTGAAAAGTAAATTGCTGAAAAGTAAATGACGGAAAGTAAATGCTGAAATTAAATAGTGAAAATTAAATGCTGAAAAGTAAATGCTGAAAGTAAATTACTGAAAAGTAAATACTGAAAGTAAATTGCTGAAAAGTAAATGCTGAAAATAAATTGCTGAAAAGTAAATAAAGTAAAAGTACAATAAAAGAAAATGTTGAGGTAAAAGGATCCACTTTTATTACTTCTATTTTAGATATATCCCTTAATATAATATATTAACTTTGCATGATAATTACCAACCAGCCATATAGGCGGTATCCAGATTAAGTCAAATTAATAATTAATTACCAACCGACCAATCAAGCGGTATCCAGTTTAGTCAGGTTAAAACCAATTTAAATAATTACCAACCGACCAATATGGCGGTATCCTCGTTAAGTCAAGTTTTAACTAATTTATATAATATAATTAAGGGAGATTAATCTAAATATTAGTAATAAAAGTTTTACCTTTTACCCCAACAAATGGGAGTTACCTCCTCATTACTGAAAAGTAAAAACTGAAAATTAAAGAATGAAAAGTACTGTGCGTAAAAGTAAATTGCGGAAAGTAAAAACTGAAAAGTAAAGAAAAGAAAGTGCGAAAGAGGAAATTAATTACTGAAAGCTGTAAATAAACAAACAAGATACAATCTTCTTAGTATTCTTAAGGAATTCCTTAGAAGAAAGTATGAATTTTACAAATGAAATGGCTTGATATTTTTAGGCAAAATTTTGCCTCCATCAAATCATCCATCAAATTCTCCACCAAATCCATTATTAATTTCTCCACTAATTACTCCACCAAATTCATTATTAATTGCTCCACTAATTTCTTATCATGTTTGGTGATGATTTGATGATTTTATTATTTATTTATTAATTTATTTTTTTTTTCTTTGAAAATGATTGAAAATGACTTTAATAATTACACACAACACACTTCTGGATGGTTCATCAATTTCGGTCATGAAATCTTCATAATTCGAAAATATTTTGTCTTCCAAAGTTGTAGATCTTTGAATCTTCTTTAATCTGCCACTTTAATCACCTCAATCCGATATCAGAGTAAAAGGTTACGCGCAAAATACGAAAGATGTACAAAACTGGAATTTCCAAAACTGCACTTTGTCAAAAACGCCCTTTCAAGTTTCCAATCTCTAAAATTAAAATATCAAGTACAATTTTTGCCCTTATTTGACCCACATTTCGTCCTAAATGATTTCATTGCGTCCCAATAATATTTTATCTGCAAAATAAACTAAACCACATCAAAACGTTCATCAAACCCGAGAAACTAAACAAAATATTAAGTAAAAGGGGCGGTAAATATTGATATATTTTCTGCTCATCAGTAATCGCTTCGACTCAGAGACTGATGGTTCTCCCAATCCAACTCGGCTCTAAATCACATCGAGTCCCGCCAGCACTCTCCATCCGTTCAAGTTGAGTTGACACGGGGACTAGTTCATCACCGCCAACATCATTGCAAAGTACCATTGCATGGGCAGGCATAGGCCCATGTCGAAGAAAGTCGTACAAAGTGCCATCTGGTTGCCAATGGGTTGGCTAGCCTGATCCCAATCCTTTGGAATGCTCAAAATAATTTCTCCAGGGATGTTGAACCTCACCCGAAATTGGTCTAGCTCAGCCTCGGTTATGGTAGAAGTTCTATCCATGTCGAGATTAACGAAGTCTAGAGTATGAGGGGTTGGTTCAAGTCGGGGTACCATTTTATTGTAAGATTGGTTATCTTCCTCTGAAGGGTTCGACATTGTATCGTAATCATCAAAATCATCTGATCTCAAGCTATGTACATTGACTAGCTCAGTTTGGTGTGGGGCAGGTGCGAGAAGATGAAGGAAGTTGAGGGGAGTTGGTGAAGAAAACCTCGATTCTGACATTCATGTTATGTAGCGACCCGATAAGGAAGGTTAGTTCAAAACAACTAAGTTTTAAATCTACTTCTACTATTAGTAGAACTCAATATGCATATTTAGGGTTCTTTATATCATTGTCTCTACTAAGTGACTAACCCTAAGAAACTCTAAGTGCTTTAATAATGTCAAAACAGTAAATTTACAAACACTACCAGGGCAAACACGTCAAAAATTCCTGAAAACACATGCTTTCTACATCTAAATAAAAACCCAGAAAAACACACCCACATATCCACATTACAACTCGAAACATGTATACACAGTAAGAAGATCTCAACCCACAAAAAACCCAGAAAATGTCACAAGCACATCATCATAGTTCATCACCATCATCACTGACATCAGCATAAACAAAAGTAAAGAGAGAGATCAAGGGAGAACTTACTTGTTGTATTGGAAGTTAATGGTGAAGAGGAATACTCAGAGTTATTGAAGAAGCACATGAGTTGCAGAAGGATGCTCGAAGATTTGGAGAGTCTGCTTGGAGTAGATGAACGACCTTTAAATAAGATGCTCAGGCTAATTATAGCCTTCAGATTGAAGCAAAAGTAAGGGATTGATGACACGTGTGAGGGAGATCACCACCATTGAATTTGAACGAAAGGCTTAGATTGGAGCCACAAGCTTGGTTGATCACAGCTGTCCGAATTTTGGCGCTCAAGACACAATTTCTCTTGGAACTAAAATAGCCGTCAACGGAACTTTTTAATGTTGAGGAGTTCTGTTGGATTTTAAACATAAATGGCAAATAATTAATTTCAACAAACAAGAAGGGTGTCTTGTTCAATTTCTCATGTAAGAGTAATGCTAATGAATTGGACATCGGCCCAGCCTGCCTTGCTTTTTATGAGGTCCTATATGAGTTCTTAAAATGAGGCTCTATCAATAAAGAATAAAAAATATATGAGTATATTATATATTAATATTTGAATTTTTTCTATATTCGGAGGCCCTGATTTTAGATAAAATTTAGAGTTCAGCCGACCGCTTGTATCGACTCTCTCTAGAACCATATTTGATTGGACAAAACAAACAAATAAATACAAAAAGTTCAAATTGGCGCATAAGTGTTGCAAATGAACATTATTTGATTAAATTAACATTACAAGGTTTTACTTACAGATTACAGGTACAATGACAATTAATCATGTTCAATTTTATTAATGAGAACCAATGCATTGCTTGTTGATTGAGATACCCTTACAATACATCCTCTAATAGTGTCCTTAACTTTCCCATTCATGCCATTCCCTTCAAAATTGTCCATGCAAGTACCTTCATTAGTCAAAGCAGCACTCACCTAAGTTTGTACACCTTTAATAATTAGATCCTTCATTGCTTGCAAAGATTGCTGCAACTCATCCACCCAGTCTCTCATGTTCTCCACACAATCTTTAATGGCACCGGCTTCTCTTGGCCGCAATTCTTGCCCTTTTGATAGCTTCAAGACCATTGATAAAGTAGATTTTGCTTCATTTAGGCTCACTGAGAGAGCTGCATTGGCCATTTCCCTAGGGCTTATTTGTATTCTGCTAGCATAAGATGAAAATGTCTTGTAACAAAAATCGGGATATAATGTTACCCCACATGAAGTTTTAATAAAAATCAACATTGGACTTGCTGGCAAGGCATGTTGTTGTAGTACAAAATAATTAAGGGCGATAATAGTGGCAAGCAGTAGCTTATATAGAAGTTGAATTGATGTGAGATCTTGTGGATGGTGTGGGGCACAATTTATTCAATTATTGGATTGGTATCAGAAGAATCTGGACTTTTAAGGGCAAATAAGAGATAGGGTAGGGGTGATCCACAAACATTGAAAATTGATCGATTTGAAATGATCATGGAATCAGATATTAATGAAAATGTTGAAATGTTTATCTTGGGAAAATAAAGGACTCAAAATTGCTAACAATTTTGTGGTCCACTTATACGACTCAGTATAAATAAAATTCCTGATAGAACCTTATGGAACTCTTTCCTTATTCAATTTATCGATTAAAGACTAATATGTACCTTATAATTCTTTTTTCAGTCTTATGATTTTAGTTGGTGAGGTTGTACTTGTTTCTATTTCTCTTACTAATAATATTGCTCTAATTAAGGACTGGTTAACAGACAATTAAGTAGGCGAGTCCAGTGATGCCAGCCAACTTAGTTGGAATTTCTGATCTTGATTTTGATGAACTGTAATAAAAACTTTTTTTTAGATAAAGAGTATTGATAACTATAGTCATAGCCACAATTGAGGAACCGTAGGTTTCGGTTTAAGAAATTCTAAAACCTGAATTGAACCGTCATTTAACGGTTTAGAGATGGTTCAGTGAACTGTGTTCTAATTCCGGTTCTAATCATAATTTCAGTTCTGTTTTTTCACACAGTTCATAACGGTTTTAGACTGTTCGAGATGGTTCGAATAATTTTTTTTAATATTATTAATTGAAATAATTTATTTATTTTATTAACTTAAATTTAAAATATATAATTTAATATTAACAAAAGTATAACTAAAAAATAAATTATTTTAATTATTTGTAATATTTATAAATTACAACTTAATTAAAAATAACAATCTATATTTGTAAAATTATTACAATCTATTCAGCTCATTGCTTTCCAACTTTTCTTGTACTAGAACGAATACCGATAAGAGGTGATTCTGATTTTAGTTCGGCCCGATTCCGAATTATCTCGATTCTGAACCGGTTCGCCATGAGTTGATTCACCACGGGCCGGTTCCGGGCAGAAACCGGCCCCTGCCCATGACTAGATAAATGCAATCTTTGAAAGTACATGACCTTTTTTTTTTTTTTTTAATTTTGCATGGCATCATTGAAAGAAAAAATAATAATTAAGAATTAGACTTTTTTTTTTTTTTGGAAACGATAGAAACCCCACCACCAAACCACCCATTCTGGGCCGCGGCGCAGGTAAAACCACCGGCTGTCCCAAGCTCCATGGGACATTATGGGAACTAATAATTTAACATGGCAAATATAATTCTTAGGTTCCATTTAATGGAGTGTTTCGCTAATATTAACGCTAACGTTAAAATGTTTCACTAAATATGTTTATTGACGTTAACGCTTACAAAATCATAATATCAAAATATGAAATTATTTTTTTACTCTAATTTATACTCTAACGTTTGTACAGTAATTTATAAGTTAACTTATACTCTCTACCAAATGCACCCTAAATTATCTGAGATCATGCAACATGGATTTATACAAGCGTAATAATAGTGTGTGTATATTATTGAATCCAAACTCAACACACCATGATCTTATATGACACTTGTTAATAGTTAATATTTTATGTAACTAGGTTTGTCCTCTTCATCATTGGCAAAGAATGAAAAAGCATGCTACAAAAAATGGCTTCAGTGACTCCAGTATTACTGACGCTTGCTATTAACAAGTCTCAGTGAATGTCTTTACCGACAATATTTTAGTATTGGTAAAACTTTTTTTTCCTTGTAGTCGAAAATTACATATTGAATCTATAAGAATGTAGGCCCAACAATCCCCATGAACGATTTAACAATACTCTAGTTGAAGAATCCCACTTTATAAAATAAGAGCATTGAAGTCCCCAAACGGTTCATATGCTGAACATCTATCACTTTGCAGTAATGTAAAATATTATATACATTGTTGAAAGATATGGATTGATTTATAACTATAGGTCCTAACTGATACGATCTAAGATAATAATGATGGATTTCTTTCCCATGTCAAAGTTAGGTCATTCATAAGAGCAAATAGATTCATTCTTCATGCACTTAATTGAAGATACGGAAAATAGGCATAGCCTAATGAAACTACATTTTCGATTTGATATATGTAATGGTGGGATTTCCGCAGTCTTCATATTTTGATCATAATTTTCTTAGCCGATGTCTGATTTTAATGATTCAAGCTGCATTGGAAAAAAGTCTCAAAGATCTACAACTTTGTAGTTTATATAAAAGACAAAGTCGGATCCTTCCTGATCAAAATACGATCGCAATAAATCCCTACAGTTTTTATGTTTTAAGTTTAATTTAAGTTTTGGTGTAATGGGCTAAAATTTAATGTTAATTTAAAGCCCATGCAAGAAATTTACGTCTTATTTAGCTTATGATTTAGTTTTATTAATTCAATTATGATTTCTTTTAAGTATTTTAATTTAATTAGGTTTCCTTATTTAAGTTAACTTATGATTTAATAAGGGTGTATTTAAAGGTACATTTAGCTTGTTATTTATACAAAGAATTTTGAATAAATTATAGCCATTGGCATATAACACCCAAATGTGTGTGTGTGGATTGTCGATCTTTGTGACGTCTCTAAATAGCTAGCAAGATTACTTCACGGATACAAAAGGATTATTAGAGGAAGATTCTCTAGAGGTTCAACTTGATCTTGAATATGTTTTGTTTCATAACAAATTGGGTTCAAGGTTCTAACAAGAACAGGTTTCTTAAGGTCTAACTTAATCTTGGAAAGGTTTTGTTCTTACAAAATTGTGACTCACGGTTCTTGTGGTTTGCTCAATTACATGGAGTTGCCTAGGAATTCAATCATATGGTGATTTCCGTCAGTTGGTATCGAAAGTTCAGGGTTACAAGATCATATTTTTCTATCCTTTATTATTCTTTGTTTCAATTTTTTAGGGTCTTTGTTTCTTGTTTTGTGTCTTTCAGTTTTTGAATCTTTTTCCTTGCTTAGTTTCGGTTCTTGGATAGTTTTATTGCATTGATTTCTATTCTCGTGTAATTTCACTCATGAATTTTGACCTTCAGTGTCCAATCTTTTAGCGTCGAAACTATTTTGGACGCTAATAATTAATTTTCGCATCGATTTGGTATTCGTCATAAAATAGTAAGCGTTTAGCGTCGAAATAAACTTTCAACGTAAAATGATAAACTTTTAGCGCCAAAAAATCAATACGACACCAAAAGTTTTACCTGTAGCGTCAAATAATTTTCGACGTTAAAGTTAAGGGATTGTCAGTGGAATTCTCAGAAACTTTTAGCATCGACTTAATATTCGACGCTAAAGGTATAACTTTTAACATCGTAATAGATTTTCAACGCTAAAAACTGATCATTTAGCATCGAATTATATGTCGACGCTAAAGGTTTCTGAGAATACCATCGACAATCCTGTTACCTTTAGTGTCGAAATATTATTTCGATGCTAAATGGTCAGTTTTTTGTGTCGAATTACGTTAATTCGATGCTAAAACTATATTAAAATACAGATGCACAAACACTTATTCCCCCATCTGCTCTTTCTTTCCTCTGTAATTTTATTCTCTCCTTTGCAAGTTCACTCACAACTTTCCTACAAATTTTCAACAAAACTCTAATTTTTCATAAGGTAATTTTTATTTCATCTCTCTTTATTTTTCCTTATATTTGAATCAGTACTCTCACTTAATTAATTTAAGTTTAATCTTTCTAAAAAATTAGGGTATTAATTTTTTATAATTATTTTTATTATAGACATTGTGTTAGTTGTTTATGATGTATATATGTAGATTAGCTAAATAACTAAATATGTTTTGTTTTGTAATTAATTAATTAACTAAATATGTGTATGCTTAAATAAATAATCAATGAACTGGTGATGTTGATGAGTTTAATATAATGTCTATAATAATTATATTCTTATATGTAGATATTTGGCTGAAATGGATAGAAATTGGATGAGCTCGATGGATTGATTAAGTGTTGAATACTGTAATGGAGTTTATGAGTTCATGGAATCGACAAAGCAACACATTGATGCAAAAGATCGTGTTCGGTGTCCATGTATAAATTATTTGAATAGGAAAATAAAACAGTTATCTTGCTTCTGCACCCAAACTTTCTTAGGAATCTCATACATCTGAGTATTCCTAGTTAACAAAGCAAGTTTCTCACTAGGGAAAAGTGTCTGTTTAGTTAGTGCAGAAACTTGAAAAACTAGATTTGAAGAACCAAATCTAGGTGACACTCTTTTAGGCCTTTTTTTTCATTTGTGCAACATGAAGCATTTAGGCCTAATGTGTAATGTCTTGCCACAATAATGGAAAACAAGCACAAACCTTGGATTAGAGTGAGGTTTATCCACAACACCTCTAGATTGAGGTTAGGTCACAGGACGGGGAACATCATTAGGAATCACATGGCTACACTCAACAGGCTTCTTACCTAAGTCATATTTAAAAGGGTTAGACACATCTCTAGATGATGATGCCTTATCACAATTAGGCTCAATGTTAATCCCTAACATGAGGTCCAGTTTTTTATTTCCACTAGAAAATACAGACAACTGGGTTCTAGCATCTTCAAGTTCAGAATCTAAGGATTGGGCCATATCAACTAGCATTTTATTCCTCTCATCTCCTCGAGCTCATCAATCATCAATAGGCTTTGCTCAAACTTAGCTTGAGCTTCGTTCTTTTCTAGCTCCACTTCTCTCAGCCTCTTATTGACCTCTATATTATTCTTCTTGATAGCTAAACTCTCATTAAATAATCCAGTGTAGGCTACCCGAAGACTATCCTCATCTACTGACTCATCATAAGAGAAATCAGATCTAGCATCTTCATCACTACTATTTTCCTCTCTCTCACCAATCACATTAGCAGGAAAGGCCATATAGTTGATCTTATCTTTAGGAGACTTATCAGAAGTATAGCCACCTTCTGAATCACTAAGAGATATTGTTATGATTTTTTTACCTTTAGCCTTAAGGTATGTGAGACACTTAGATCTAATGTTCTCATATCCTTCACATTCATGGCATTGAATACCACGGGGTTTTCTACCATTATCCTCTCTAGACTCTCTCCTATTATGCCTACTCTCTCTAGGCTAATCCTCTATATCCATATCACTGCTACGACCATTCTTCTTCAGTTTAAGAAATTTTTTAAACTTCTTTGCAAACATAGTCAGATCCTAATCCGTGAGGATGTCATCATCATCACTTGACGGTTCATGAACAACTTCCTTCGCGATCTTCATCGCTATAGTTTTAGGCTTCTTATAACTAGGAAGTTTACATTCACAAACCTGTAATTTTCCTACGAGGTCCTCTAATTTAAGGTGATCAAGGTCATTATTTTCCTCGACAGCGGTGATCTTAGATAGGAACTTATCAGGTAGGGCTCTAAGGATTTTCATAACTATTCTATGGGTATGAATAGTCTCACATAGGTTAAAGCTTGAGTTAACAATATCGTTAATCTCAGTGTAGAACTCATCAAAGGTCTCATCATCATTCATTCTGGCGACCTCAAACCTAGTAGCAAGATCTTTGAATCTATTATTTTTCCCAGACAGTGTGAACTCATGTACAGTTTGCAAGATGTTCCATTCATCCTTGGCTATCTCACACATCGAAATTCTCTCAAATTAAGTTGAGCATACAACACCATAAATGACATTAATTTCCTTGTTGTTCATATTGTTAGCGTCAAATTCATCCTTAGTCCAGATCAATTTATATTTTTGGGAAGAGACCTCATCAACCATAACTATGGTAGGTTTCTACTCGTACTCTATTATCATCTAGACCCTCTCATCTAAGGATTTAAGGAACACTCTCATGCGAACCTTCCAATGTAAATATTCAGTCTCATCAAAGAATGTGGGACAATTTAAAGGTTGGTTTCTTTCCATAGCTAACGGGTCAAGGATCGAGTTCAGGCTTTGATACAAGTTAAAAATTTGGTTTTACCCTAAGATTCTAACCATATGCGAAATTAATCACAATTAACTAAGACAAATCTTAATTAATGTGTTACTATGGATTAACAACACTCAACCTAAAGTCTAAGAATGTATAAATCAATGCAAAAATAATGCAGAAAATAATATAACACAGCAAATTTTTTGACAAAGTGGAAAACTCGTGCGAGTAAAAAACCACTCTGGGTATCTCGGTTACCAGCCCAAAATCCACTATATAAGAGAAAAATTTACAGCGGTGGTAAAAGACTAATGGTGGCAATTTCACCGACTTTAGTACCTCTAGACTGTAAGAACTCGAAGAATGCATCGAGCCCGTACCCTACGGTTTTCTTCAGAACCTCTGAAGTCTCTGAGCGGATCAACTCTGCAACTCTGGACGCTGGAACTCTGACTGCCAATCTTGCTCCTTGAGAACTCTGAAGGTTTAAGAAGTTGGGTTTGTTGTGTTGATGGTTTAACAAAGAACGTTTTCACAAAAATAAAGAAGACAAGAGAACAAGAAGTCTTCAAGGTGAAAACTAAGAGATTGAAAACTATGAATGTGTTTAGGCTCAAAGGAATGTGTTTTCAACCACTTGGAAAATGGCTATAAGGTTCTATTTATAGGTAGGCAAAATAGAAGGGTTTTCAAGTGCAAAACAGACTGAAAATGCATCCAAAATAACTCAGTTTCGTACGGGCGTTCCAACACCACTCGAACGCATGTCGAATTCGTGCTCTCTGGAAAGGTTCGTTCGAACACATACTAGAACGCACCTCGAACGTTTGCTCTCTCGAATCTTTCGTTCGAATGCACTAAAGGATGCACCGAGAACGGGAATATTTTGCCAAGTTTCGTTCAAACCCAACAACGAACGTGCCACTAACGCCACACGTTTGAACGCTTCAACGAACGCAGCACTAACGCGTGTCTGATCTTCATACACAGCTTTGCCAAATATCATTCACATTGCTCCAAGTTCTTCAAAACTTATTACAACTTAACTGAACTTGTTTTATTACAGACATTACCAATAAAAAATGGAACTAAGAGGAAGTATTCAGGGAGAGTTGGAAGCAATTAGGTTAAAATCCTATTTTCATCAACTCTCTCAAAAGAGAGCCGAATAAAATTCAAATTAAAAAAATAATAAAAAAAAAAACTAAAAATTAAACATTGCATGGAGCATGATTTGCATGCAAGCATGCACTGCACGCACGTGCCAAATTCATTTTTTTGAGTTTTTGAATTCTGATTCGATCCTGTTTTTTTCCCTATGTACTCATAATGAAATATATTATTCTATTAAATTATTTTAAAATTTATTCGTGCCTGATATTCATGGGGTTAGACCCACTTTCGCAGCGCGAGACACCAATCCAATTCTAGGAGTTCCACAACCTCCCCCAACATGTACCACATTATCCAAACTTCCCTTGATAATGTGGCTGGTATAGGTCCGGATTGACCCATCATGAGTGACCCGGATCCATCCACCAATATCTCTCACTCAAGCATAATGGGCTCAACAAATTCCATAATTTCTACAAGAACAATCCACACTTAATAATTATCACGTGCGATTAGCATACTTGAGAACTTATTTGCTATACATCTGTTAGGAGTATATAATTCCTCGAATATGAAAGATCATTGGATGATCGGCTCCGAATTGACCCATCATGAGTAACTCGAATCCATCCACCAATAATTATGGAAAATATATATCATCTACTTCTAATTGCTTTACTATCGTATTTTCTTTTCTTTTTTTTCCCTCTTTATCTCAACTTTTTAAAGATCTTGCGTTATATATAAATTATTAGTCATCTATATGCATGCTTCTATATTTTTTTTTAAGATAAGAAAGTGGACAAATTCAAATACATGTTTTAACCTGTTACCTCACTCAAATTAAAATCTTTCATTTCAATTAGATTGGACTCATAAAACTTGATCTGAAGTAGTCTCATCATGAGCGA